>BMAO01014453.1:0-67952 GCA_019973975.1 Trichonephila clavata | reverse complement strand
TACACAAAAGGCAACACTAATAAGGACCAGGGATATCACAGCGAAATTTTTTAGGTAGATAACATGTTGTACGATTAAAGAAGTTTAAAATTACAGCCTCTTGTGACATTTGGATGATGACAAAATCAGTAGTTACTGTAACCACCATTGTAGACTATAACCGCTGCAACACACCTCGACATAGAATCGAAAATGCTTTAGATGTATCCTTGGGGTACAACAGTCCATGCGGGTTCCACATATTGACAAAGTTCATCTGGTGTAGCAGCGGAGGGTGTATACCAGTTCAGTCATTGTGCAAGCATGGACCACACTTATTCCATCGGTGATAGATCGGGAAAACAAGCAGGTAATCGAAGCAATTTAATCTGATGGGTAAATAAGAACTCTTCAACATTGAGTGTCGCTTGTGATGACGCATTATCCTGTTGGAATATGGCTTATGCCAAGCGCTAAATGTATGAGAGGTCCGCGGGCACCAACAGAAATGTACAGCTGCATGTTCAATGTACCGTCAATGCGTACTAGGGGGGTGCGGCAGTAAAATCCTTTACCATCCCCAAACTATGATTTCGGGTGCAGGACCAGTGGGGTGATTCATAACACAACAGTTCTGCAGCCTCTCACCATGGTATCTCCAAACTCGAATCCAACTATCTTGATGTTGCAGGCAGAAGCGAGATTCGTCAGTAAACACAATGTAGTTCCATTCCGTTGTCCATGTCTAACCGTTCCTCGAACCATTGGTGACGCAAACGCTTACGGTTTCCAGTCAAGGGTAAAAGAAGCAATGGAGGCATTGCTGGCATTCCACTCTGCTGCAAACGGCGTCGAATGATACGAGAGGACACCGAATGATGCATAGCAGACTGAATCTGTTGTGCTATGGTTCATTATGTGGCTTCGCGATCCCTCACTGTCTTACGTACAATCCACCAGTCATCACGGGCAGTGGTTCAACGAGCTGGGAACAATCGGACCCGTCGGTCCGTGATATTCTCTTGCATCTAGCGATGACAGATGCACATAATAGTTGCTTGATTTCGTCCAAGACGTTGACCGATTCTTCTGAAATATAATCCGCATTTTCTACAGGCTACTCGGTCCTATTCCTTGGTAGAATTCAGAAATTTAGTCAAAAGACGCTCGATGTCTACCACGCGGTATAGGTAAACAACTCACCCAAAAAAAATAAACGCTAAAAAGCATTTGCCATACTTAAAATCGCAAATCTGTCCAACCCTTATATAGCGCTTTCTGTAGGTGCTACTGTCGAGTGTGATGAGCGTCTGCGCTATAAAGCTAATGATTTTCATATTTCATCGCCAACAAAGCATGATGTAAAGTTCACATGCTTTGCATGGTTCCTTCAGGTTGTTGCATTTTGTATAGCTAGAAGAGTACAACTTTTTATAAATATATGATCATTACAGAAAAAATAAAGTAGCAGATCTATGTTTTATAAAGCTTTATTATCTGCTTAAAGTAAAATGTTTAGCCAAGCATGTGTGAATAGCTCTTTCATTTTATATTGAAAGTGAGGAAAATAAATTTGATATCATACATCAAAACAGATTTCTTTACCAATTCGATTGAAAAAATTGAAGGTATTCGATATTTCTCAGTATGATGTAATATACTTACAAAATGTACTTAAGTTTAGTTTCCTGAATTGCATATGTGCAAGACATAAATTTGTCTTGTAATGTTGTTAAGCCCATTATGTATATATATATATACGGTCGACTCTCGCTAATTCAAACCTTCGATAATACGAACCTCTCGATAATTTGAAGTAAATGTTCAACCCCTGGAAAAACTCTTGATATCTCGAATCAAAGCAATACGTTTTGGTATACTCAATATTTCGAAGTAAAATATGTGGCTGGCCAGACTACAACATGTGATAATTCGAAGTTATCTCATATAACTCTCGACAATTTGAATATTCACTATCGTGTAGAATTCTGTAGCAAACAGGATGGAGCTTGCATGTTTTGTGTTGAATTGTATCTATGTGTCTTCCCTGTAACGTAGCCCCTTTGATAACCATCTGCATGCTCTTTTAATTCTTTGTGTTTCCCGGTTCCTCAGGCGAAAAAAACAATTTTATTACTTCCCTTCTTTAAGTGGACAATTGACCGACTGCTCTTTTTGTCAGCCGTCCATATCTTTCGTATATCAAGTGAGCTTGATACACATGTTTCCAGAAAGGATGGTCTGCTATTGTGAAGAAGAGGTGCGTAGGATTGTGTATTTTGCTTCGGAGTGATATGACGACTTAGGACTCATCAGTGTGACTTACAGCATGTGGCAACAAATAGAGCATGGGAAGGTCTGGGCCATGTCTTGAAGAACCAATGGTTTGGGGGACAGTGTCTGAGGGAACCGAGTGTGAAACGATTTTATTGCCAATGAAGAATGGAAGAGCTTTGGATGGGGTTTGAAAGAGTCATGTTCGAGAAGTTAAGAAGGAATTTTTTCCTACTCTCTTGATAATTCAAAATTTTTTATAGGTCCCTTCAACATCGAATCATATAGAGAGTCGATTGTATTTATAAATATATATACAGTATATATAAATATTTATACAGGCTGTATATACACATATATTTTTCTATATATATGTATACATATATATTCATTACTAAATAATCTGTAACTTGAATTCAAATAATATGATCTCTATTTTTAAAGAACTCTCATTCTAAAATGATTTTCTCCATTCTTTATTAAAAAGAAATGTTTGCATTTTACCAAAAATGAGAAAGTTTAATACATCTTTAATATAAGTGAGATGATGTGAAACTTCACATCAAGGGAGATATAAAACAGTTTCAATCTATCATTATGAGAAATCAATTCGTATAAAAGAAAAACCAATGCTGATTCATGACTAGCACTTTGGGTAACAGTTGAATATAAGTATTAGTAAGTAAAAGAAAGATCTAAAAAGTAGCAGACCTTTCTTTTTCCATTTTTGATTAGAAGTTCAAAAAAAAAAATAACTATATTTTAAGGGAAAAAAAACAAAAACTTTAAAAAAGTTTAGCGAAAAAGTTTAACATTATTTTAAAATCATTACATATTTTGACCTTTTGAGTCAAGGGCCGTTGGTACCCTAGTGGTTAGAGCATCGGAATCCAGACCGGAATGCCTAGATTTGAGATACCCTATGCCAGTATGTACCTTCTGAGTACACACGGAGTACGTGCTCGTTAATTCAGTGGGTCCGAATGTCTTGTGTGGGATTGAAGCAGAAACCACGGGTGCAAGAGAGCTAGAGAATACTTCTCTCTCCTCCAGCTCCATTCCTAAATTTTGGAGGTGGAGGTAGGTGGTGTCACCATCTATCGTGTAGATGTCCAACCTGTCTCTGGCTTTGGCAACTTTCATTCTTTCCTCGGAGAGGACAAGACAGCAACACAACAAAAACCCTTTTAGTTTTCTACAGTTATATAATCGTCGCGAAATGAGCAATAAATATTTTTTTCAATGCACTAAAATATGGGGGGAAAGTAGAATGGTGTTCAAATAATTCTGACTTTTGTGAAATAAATTATTCTCAGAGCTGCAGGTATGATTACACAAAAATGTAAGCTAGCGTTATTGAAATTATAGTCATAAAGCTAGAAATTATAGAAAAATAAAAGGAAAGAGACAGAAAGAGAGAGACTTAGTTGAGGAAGAAAATGGAGGAAGACTTTGTTCCGGTATTATAAATTTCATGCAAAATTGTACTTAAAAAATCTGAATTTGAAAAGTAAAGTAAGAAAATAATTAAACAGCTAATCTTAGAAAGGGAAATAGAAACATTAAAAAGCATTTTATTTATTACCAATAAACATTGTTTCAAAACTAATCATTGTACATATTTTTTAAGTATGAAACTTTATTTTAAAAATATGAATTTGTTAAAAAGCATCCGAGTCTTACATCTAATAGTGCTTAAGGGCATTATGTGAAATTCCATAAGATGCAGTATACATTGAAAATAAAACTAGCAACCTCTTATCTATTTATTTAATTTATATCGAATGAATATGACAGATATGGGAGTTGAGAGAGTTAATTTCAGTGCCATCTATGGAAACTCAGGAAGCTATAATAAATGATTTTCCGTGAATAGGGATTCTAAAAGCAGGCGACGGGCAATAACGGGATCGTTCGCGGCATTTATCAGGAAGCGAATAAATATATAAATCGTTCGAAATCATATGCATAAAATAAATCATATGATCTGTTATCACCGTATATCAAATACACTGAAGGAAAGGCATCATTATTTGTGAATGCTCATTCTCAGCATTCTTATTTGAAATAATTAGATGGAATCAGCTTTCGTGCGTTGCTGCATAATTAACTTTTCGTGAAATTGGGCCCCTAGAATGTTTTTATACCCTTGATGACAAAGCTCAGTACCATATAATAATGCATTATTTAATTAAAGATTAATTAAATGTAATGCTTAGTTAAAGAGCACAAGACTGAAGTGCTGAAGTGTACAAGACTATTTTCAATTTATTATTGAAATTTGAAATGAAAAAAAATATCCAAAATATAGAATTTAGATTTATATAGGGTGACATTTAAAAATTTAATTTTGGTTTAATGTGCAGTGATTAAAAAATAAAATTCAGCAACATACTATTTAGTTAACCTGGATTTAGCTTCATGAATATTTGTAATTCATTTATGATATTCAGAATGTATTGAGAAAAATACGTATTATGCACACACCGATTCTAAATGTGCATATGCCGACGAACTATTCTACTTGAAATGGGATCATCATGAGTGATGCTTATATTTACTGTTGGATTTACGTTTTTGACGAATAATTCATGATACTTCTCGCTGATATTACTCTTTTCGCTTTGTAACTTCAAAATTTAATAGTAAATATTATTCATATTTATATTTGGCTGTTATTTTAGACACAGGTGTTTTATCATTCCCTCAATTTCACCATTTTTAGACACTGAAGACTACTCTAGAGGAATACTAGTACTAGTAAAGCTCTGAAAATCCGTGAGAACTGATATTTAAAGTTATATCTTTCAAGTATATTTTATATGTAACTGTACCCTTACATATGATAGATGAATGTGTACTCGGGCATTGTAAATAACAACATACTTTTGGTGATTCGTTAGTAGGGATTTCTATCATTTTTCTACCATCCTCATAATTTAAGATATTGTAAGCTTAAAGTAAATAAAATATTAGTAATAAATATACGAATTTCACTCAAGTGGAAAAAAATAGAAACTACATCTAAGAGTTCAACAGGTAAGAAAATTGTCAAATGTATATCAAATATAATAGTATTTAATATTTTTCTGATACTGAATAATATTAAATATCAACAAAGTAAAATTAATCAATCTTTTTGTAACCGTTTCTAAGAGGGTTGTTGTTCACTGGGCTTGAAATACAGTTCAGTTTCAATTATTGTTCTTAATTAACATAGAGAAATAAACTTGTGTGTCTTCAAACTTAAGGAAAAATAATCTAAATTTATGGTATAAGAAGATCGAAACTGAAGAGATACCTACATTATCATAATAATAAATGTTTATGTTAATAATATTTTATTAGTATAGTTATAATTATAATATAATAATTATATTTATAATATAATAATAATAATTTATATTAATAATAAATAGTAAGTCATAATCCAATCATTCGTTGTTGTTTTTTAAACTCCGAACAAAAAGATAGAAGTTTTTAAATATATTTTCCTCGAAAACAGCAATATGTGGTCAATCTCATGATACTTCGAAACACAATTGGAGAATAAATCAGGCATAAAAAATATGCATATATGTTCACGAAATCATTAAATTATAAATGAAATTAGTTATGGACTATGAAAAATCACGCTAATTCCAATTTTACTTAATAGTTATTCCATTTCTCATCATATTCGAAGCTTTGTTCTGTTCTAAGAAATTCTCTGTTTCTTTTTTTAAATATATCTCTCCTAACAGGATGTAGTTCAAAGACAATGTAGATTTAAATTTCCAATATAAAATATTCTAATATCAAATACGTTCAGCTTGTTTACATTTGGTATATATATATATATATAATAAATATCTTTTAGAGCTACACGAAAATCATTAGATGCTGGCTTCATAACTTTCGACCAGAGTTATCCGCTATCTGATTGGTATCTTATTCCTGTGACTTTCATAACACAATGAATAAATTTCTGTAGTTTTCATTCCACTTGTTTTCTATTCCATTTGTAGTGCAGCATCCCCATTACGAAGCACAATTAATATACGGCTGAACTAGACTCATAGGGTGGGTTAATAGCGTTGCCAACGAAACTGTCAGACATGATTATTCGGTTATCATGTTTGGTAGCAAAGTCGTAAAAGCGAAATTTATTACCTGATGGGATATTTATTTGAAGATTAAAATGTCTTCTGGGAAATTATGAAAACATGTGAAGTTATGTGTTCTTTAGCATTGTGAATTAATTCGTAAATAGTATGAAACCGAAGTAAACTATTAGAGTAGTTTTTTTCATAAAAGCATATATATACTGTTTGTATACTTTTCCTAGAAAAGCATATGCTATTAATAGTTTTTTTAAAAAATATTTATTGTTTCATATATGCATAATTGGATGTGCTTAAGATTCAACAATTTCTAATATTGTAGTTTAAGAGGTATCGGGGTGTTAAACTTTGGATTTTTTGAATTTTCGAAAAAAATTATGTATTGTTCTTCATTGTCTTCTGAACATTTTGATACTAACCCTGTGGCAATACTCCAAAATCTTCGAAAGCTCCAAACAGCAATTTAGTACTATCAGCTTTTAAGATTTAGAACTTAACTTTAGTAAACTATCTATAGATCCATTATTTTTATATATGTGGAATAACGGTTGATATTTTATACAAAAGTTCGTCAGCAAGGCTTCAGATAATCATAATAATTTTGAACATGCTTTTAAACATTGATTATCATTTCTTAATTCTCGAATGTTAGAGAAATTGACAATAAGGGTAAAAATTATGACATCATTTCAGTTCAGGCTGCCAGCTAGATGTGACAAAATTTTAATTTTACATTTATTTTTGTTGACTTATCAAATCTAAGAGACTAGTTTTCTTTTTCTTTTTTTAATTTACATGTTTATATTTTTTTAGAGCTATTTAAGGTTTAATTCCTACAGAATGCTTATATATATATATATATATATATATATATATATATATATAACTAAACACAAACTATCTATCTATCTATCTATCTATCTATAGATAAATAAATAGATAGATTGATAGATAGATAGATATATGCTGATATATATATATCAGAATTATTAAAATAATAGACAATTAGAGTAATCGTATGCTGCGCCTTATTTTATTAAAATTAGAAAAATAATAAAACTCTGTATATAAATTACATCAACTTTTAAGGCGTAAAGAGCTTTTTGAAAATTAAAGCAGCATTTTTGGAGTATTGAAATGAAGTATAACTTTATTATTTGCATCTTTCCAATTTAAATTAAATTAAAATGATGCATTGGCTTAACAATTTTGTTTTTTCCTGATAATAACCTAAGCTTTTAAAAATGTATAATATATTCATTCAAATATTTTATAGCAATCTTTTTAAACTAACATAGTGTGTTCAGAGATCCATCTTTCCACAGTACTTAAAAATTTCTACATAAAAATAAAAAAATATCAATTTAAAATTTAAAAGTATTTTTTTCAGAATAAACTGAGCAATTTTTTTAAAAAATATTGTTCTAGTAGTATTGTATTAGATAAAAATAGCTTTCACAAAATGTACCAGAAAGGGGAATTAAATAACAAAAAAAAAATATTTGAAGTAATAATAGTGTCTGTGCTCAAAAGTACCTGATTAATTAAAATAAATAACTGAAATACAATTAAAAATACGTTAAACGAACAAAAATATTATTAATCATCATATTTTAAGCATTAGCGTTGATATTTGTGATCTGAATGTACACGTCTCGTTTTGTAAAGTGAAAAAAATTCTGCCCTGAAAGTAATTAAATGTAATTTTTTTTATGTAAATGAAGCTTTTCCTTTCAAAGGCTTACTTAAAGCATAAAATATTCAATTTGTATTTTAATACAGATGTAACAAAAGTTACGTATATTTTTAATTCCTCTATAATGGGCAATTAAGGATTTTCATAATTATGAATAACAAGCTCCAAAAAGAAATGCTTATTCAGCTCTTTTAAGACAATAAATATTAAAAAAGAATTACATATTTTATTTAAAAATTATGAGTGAAAAACATATTTTTTTCCATTTTAATATAAAATGGTTTTATTTTTTTATTTGAAAAACATATATTTTTTTCCATTTTAATATAAAATGGTTTTATTTTTCATAAATATTGGTGCTTCTTTGTTTTTTAATAAATTTTAAAGGGCTAGTTCTCAAGGATACTCTTTTGAAACTAAACTGGGGTTTCTATGATGTTAATGCAAATTTTAACTGCCACCTTCTAATACAGAAAATGTGATGTGTATTAATATTGATTATATAAAGGGGATATAAGTGAAGAGCTTAGAGAATAGTAATGATTGACAGTGTAAATTCTAACGCAACCATCAAAATAATTTAATTCAACTGGGTACTTGTATTCCTGCAGAAGACCTTAATGATTTAACACATCTTAAGAAAAAGAGTGTCTGCATTCGTAGATGTTCATTATTCCAGTTACCTAATAATACCATTATATTGAAAGTGATTCAAGTGTTTCCACCAAATGCAATAAATTATATTGTTGATTTACCTCATCATTCTTTTAATTTTTTAGTTCAACAAATTTATCTCAACTTAATCCAAATTAATGTAAAACATCTTTTTACTGGGTAACGTAATTGTGATTTTTGTGTCACTTTTCTTATATCTCTTCAAAATGTTTTGACGAAAATAAATTAGGATTTACTAAAGTTTCGCTTAATTTAAATTTTCATTGGCAAATGAAAGTTTATCGATAAAATTGCATTCATATTACGCCACCCGTCCGGTATAGTGGTTAGTGACGCTGGCTGTTTTGCCATTCACCCATGGCTACCTTTGAAAGGATGTTTAAAAAAACTGTAGTGCCTCTGGGCAAAAGAAATTCTAAATAGCCTTCTAGCCACAAGTCTTCTCCTGAGGTCGGGGAAATGGGAAGAGAGGTGAGAGTTCACTAACTACCATCATCGGTTTCTCCCTCAAAATTGGTGGAACCGATTCAAATTGTACTGTCACCTGTTTGGTGATAAATGCTACGAATAACATCGGGCGTCATGAACTAACCCCTCGCTACGATGAATTCCATGGACTTCCATTTGACACCTTTAGTCAGATGGAATAAACTGTAGCAACCCATTTTTACTACTTTGAAAATTCATGATTTGAAAATCGTAATATATTCAATTATTAATTTTGCAAATAGCTTATTTTTGAACTTTTAAAAACAAAATTAATATAGTACTGTATTGATATGATTTATTGATTCGAACTAACTTTTTGAGTGATTTCGTAGGTAATTTTACAAATTTATGTGAAGTAAAAAAGAAAGCTTGCAGAGAAATTTCCATCCATTATTCGAAACCTAAAGATGTTGGTACTTGTCTAAATATTGTTCAGTAAGGATCACACACATCAATTTTCTCTTAAAAAATTTTAACCATTTAAAATATGACTGTATAAAGATTTCCCTGCATTTTTTTTTATAAATGACAAAACACATATACAAAAATATTAACTTCACAAAGTCATTATAAAATGAAATATTATTTACAAACCTTAGCTGGAAAAAAAATTTGAATTGATTTATAGCTGTGACGTAGTTGTCATTCAATATTTAATATTCTTAATATATCATCAACTTTCTCATAGAATACATAGATATAATTAAATGTTTTTCACTGAAAAATATTAAATGTTTTTAATTCCAGTGAATTCTTTTATACATATATATGCTATCAGTGAATTTAGCTTTCTTGTGAAACACAAAATAATGGAGTTGTAATGAATACGTAGCTTGCAATTTTTTGGCAGGGTCTTTCCAAGCCCTTTAAAGCCTAAAATGTGCATAAAGAAAAGGGACATCTAAGTCATCCTATGGTATTAAAATCCTAAAATGGAGGTAGCAAATTTATTCTTATCTACATCAGTTAGTCTTGCCGACACCAACACTCCTCGTGCTACATCTAGGATAATAAATGAAAAGAAAATTTTGCTGCGAATATGAGTGTTTTTATTATTATCTAAGTGAATTATTTCTATATGATAGACGGTATTTATTCCACGTGCATCAGATGATTTATGAATATAATCTGATATATTATGATAAACACCCACAGCATTTGAAATCATAATTTTTTTTAATTTGCTGGAATTATAGATGTAATCACCAAAAAGGAAATATTCAAGCTAGTAACTTGCGTAAAACAAAGAAAATAATCATAGAAAACAATGCATTAAATTACTAACAATTTTACAGATCAGTTATTACTTAAGGTTAGTTACAGCTAGTTACTTACAGATGAGTTAATGCGTACAAAGGCTTATTTCTAAAGGGTGGAATAAAAAGGATTTACATTTAAATTTATAATGTATATTTTAATTAATGAATAAACTTCTTCTTTTATCATACATTTTAAAACAACTTTGCAAATCATTCAGCGTGAGCCAATTTGTTTGACTATAATTATCTCTCTCCCTCATATATATAAGGGGCTGATCAAAAAGATATTTTGAAAAGTTTGTAGACTTCTTTTAGACTGCAGTACATCATTTACAATTAAACGAAAATCTTTTGCTTTATATATAACATTGTAATGTTTATCATAGTGCATTAACATCCTTATTAATAAAAATTAAGAATTTGTTTTAGTTTACACTTTATTAAAGTTTGTTCTGTTTATTTTTTTATATTTTCTTGTGTGTCATATTTATATTGGAAGACAAATGGTGCAGCAAAAAATATCCGTCATTGTCTCAAAGTGGGTTACAACCCTATGTATTATATATATATATATATATAAACGCTACGCAAACGTAGTGACAGGTGTTTACCATTTACTCCCATCATTGTTCAGTTAAGTGTCATTTGTGATCCGTGTGAGACTTATTTTACAAAGTGCTTGTTAGTATGTTGATTCTTAACCAAGAACAGGGGAATGAATGAACAAAAGGTCAATTTAAAGTTTTGTTTTAAGCTTGGCAAGACATCGAAACAAACTTATGCAATGGAGGTACGTGTTTATGAAGATCAAGCACAGTCCATGAAGTGTGTGTACGAGTGGTTCGCCTGTTTTCGAGAAGGACTGGAAAGTGTTTCTGACAAGCCACGTAGCGGAAAACCAGTGACATCCCTCGAAGACAAAAACATTAAGAAAGTTAGGAAATTAATCACGAAAGATCGTCGATTAACTATGGGCATACCTAATGAACTGAAGTTTAACCGTGAAGCCGTGCTACAAATCGTTACCCAGAATTTAGGGATGAGAAGAACGTGTTGTCGTCTTGTGCCACATCACTTGATTGGCAATCTGAAGCACGCACGTTTAAAGTCTTCACAAGATTTTGACAATACGGTGGATGAGACACCAAATTTCTTGAACTGTATTGGTACTAAGGATGAGTCCTCGTGTCTCAGGAAAAACCCTGAAACGAAGCGACAAAGCACGGAATTGCGTTCTCCTGCATCACTTCATCGGAAAAATGTTACAGCAGAAATATCACGCATCACGTCTTTGATAGTCAAGGCGTTATCCATAAGAAATTTCTGCCTGAAGGAACGACAATGAAAGCTGCAAGCAGCATTCAAATTTTGATTCGTTTCATGAAACGTCTACGCAGGGTACGACCTCAGTAGGTACACAAATGTTCATGGATTTTGGTTAACTAAAAGGCCAACTGTCACACAGCCAATATCGTCAAAAAATTCCTGACAAACAGGGGGGTGTAAATTGAACTTCCACCGTACTCCCCAGATCTCTATCCTCCAGACTTCTTTCAATTCTTACAACTCAAACTAGGTTGAAAGGGAAGAGATTTGATGATATTCCTCCCTTCCAACGAAACGAGACGAGGCTTTTTAACTTCAAACAGTTCTCATCGGTGCACAGCTATGAGAGGTGATTATTTCGAAAGACATTAAGGCAACTTTCGTTAATATTTCATCTACGTTAATGTTACAGGACCATTCACCAAAATTTTGTCAGAGGTTGTATATATATATATATGCTAGCTGACCCTGCATACGTTGTTATGCCATATAAATTATTTCTACCGAATATTTTGGTAGTCAAATACAAAATAACTAACTCATTGTAAGTGTGTAGGGATGTGGTATATGACTGAAAGAGGAATGGAGCGCTGTGAACGATGGCGGCCTAAAGTAACAAAACAACAAACATTCATTCTTTGAATTCTTTGTACTTTTATTATTTTAAGTAATAAATTTAAAATTACATATCTATCACAAATTATGACAATAAATAGATAACATTATGAGTCTCTTCGTGCAATGGACTGTACGATATTTTTAGTGAGTTCATCTTTAGCCAACACAAACAAACTAGATGGTTTGCCCACGCGAGAACATGCCACGTATAATTCTCCATGTGAAAAACACGGTGTGCCCAAATCTAAGCCACAGACAGACATCGTTTGATCTTGATACTTATTGATTGGCATTGCGAATGCCAATTTAATTGAAAATTTTACTCGTTTGTTTTCAATTTGCACATCTGTGGGAAAAGTAAAGATTAGTGGTAGTAATACATCTTCTTTTCGGAACTTGACATTCAAAATGCTGGTTTCAACAACGCTTTTCATCAATTTTTTATTGTCTAATCATGTGCGATGGCACAACCGTAGTGGGTTCAAATTATGATTCAAAATACTTGAAAATCCAGCCTTTCAGTTGTAAATGGTACGGTGGAGTGCCTGGCAAATCCAATGAGTTCAAAAACTCTACTGGATATCTCACAGCTTTGTTGGTATAGCAAACTGTATCGATAGATTTGTATCACATCAAGTCCCCTGGTAACAATTGTTGTAACTTGAAATTGAATTCTTCGACGTCCACATTTTTTGCTGCCATAGTTTCTCTTTCTGTCAGCCACTCATGATTCAAGTACTGTGTGTGTATATCGGGAAATATCTGGTCAATGAGAGCATTTTGCGAGTTAAGGGGACACGGTACAATTCAATTGACGAAAATCGGTCAAAAAATCGAAAAAAAAAATTTTTTTGCCTAAATTATTCCTTATGCATTTCTCTATTATCTCACAAAATTTCAGACCTCTAAATTAAAAAAATCTAAAGTTATGATAACTAATATACTCGTCAGAATTTACATTTTGACATCATTTTGCTCTAGCAGACGCGCTTTTCATTTTCTAGCCAATTTAATTAATTCTATCACAGTTCAGCAGTTTTGAAATAAAGTGAAGAGATTGTAATCCATTCAAATTGTTTGTTTACATTTGCTGAGCTATACTGCGTTCTTTATTCTGCTAATTTTTATTTCATATTTTTGAAATATTTAGTTTCGGTTTACCAAAAAAAGTATTTTTCAAGACTAATATTTTATCGTTATCAGTTTAACAGTTTTTTTATATATATTTAAACGTATTCTAATACAGCATTTTAATAGTTAAACATGCCTCGCACGAAGAGGAAAAACAAATCAAGTAAATTGAGTATTCAAAAGCGATGGTGCACTGAAACAAAAACTGAAAGCAATATGGACATTTCAGAGCACAATTCAAATGTTGCTCAACACTCAAGTGGTGATAGAATTTTAAAAATTGAAAGAATTTCTATGCAAGAGAAAAGTGTACTAGAACAAGGAAATGTTGCTGATACCTATGATAGACCAAGTTTTATAATTGTTGACAAAAATGCCTTGGGTGATATTTTCAAGTATACTCTTTGTGGTATCTGCAACCAGTCAACTTTAAAACTTGAATTTGGACATAAATATGGGTTTTCGCATCAATTGAAACTGGTATGCAAAACATGTTATGAGCAAAAAATGGAATGCTTTACATCTCCAAGACTTGAAAAAAAATCAAATACATCTACACCTTTCGATGTGAATGTTCGTGCTGTTCAAGCATTTCTTGCAATCAGTGGGGGCCATGCATCGGTTGAAAAATTTTGCATGTTTCTCAATATGCCTTTGATGTCGAGTAAAACTTTTAAAGAAATTAAATGCTACATTAACTCAGTGTACTCTCTTGCTTCCCAAACTGTTTTGAACTATGTACATAACAGCGTTCAAAATTCATACAGAAAATTGAATCAAAATGGGTCAAATACAGTTACTGATATTGCTGTTTCTTTTGATGGGACATGGTTGACCCGAGGACACACATCCCAAATCGGTGTTGGCTGTGTAGTCGACACTTTAACAGGATATGTTATTGACTATGAAATTATGAGCAAGTACTGTCCAACATGTATAAGTGCGAAAAATGAATTAGGCGAAACTACAGCTGAATACGATGTTTGGTATTCTGGCCACAAAAGTTTCTGCCAGATTAACCACGTTGGGACATCAGGAGCAATGGAAATGAAAGCTGCAGCTAAAATTTGGTCTCGATCAGAAGCATGTGGTTTCCGTTACACAACATTTTTATCTGATGGTGATGCTAAAACTCATAAATTCTTAAATAGCCTAAAAATATATGGACCAGATGTTGAAATTTTGAAAGAAGAGTGTATTAATCACGTTAGTAAAAGGTTAGGCACCAGCTTACGCAATATTGTGAAATATTGGAGAGCTAAAGGTATCACTTTAGGAGGAAAATCTTATGGCAGTCTAAAAGAAACAACAATAAAAAAACTAACGCAGTATTATCAGAGAGCTATTCTGGAAAATAAAGGAGATATTCAGGGCATGGAAAAAAATCTATATATGCCACACTTTATCACAGTATCTCGACAGATAAAAATCCAATGCACATGAAATGTCCTCCTGGCAAAGATTCGTGGTGTTTTTATCGAAGAGCCTTAGCTAAAGGTGAAAAACCTGCACCACATAAATTTAATATTGGAACACCAATAAATCCAGATTACTTGACAAAAATTGTTCCAATATATCAAAGGTTAGCTTATGATTGTCTTTTGAAAGGATGTGCCAGATGTCTGACTCAGAACAGCAACAAGATTCTGCATAGCGTGAATTGGAGTAAGTGCTCTAAAGAAACTTCAGCGAAATCACGCCGTGTAAATATAGCTGTTTCGGAGGCAGGATCAGAATATAACTTTGGTCCTTAGAATGCCTTAAAAGTAATACAAAAGGCAGATAATTTGTATCTTGGTGAAGAAGCAGTAAAAATTGCTGCCACACGTGATTACAGATGTAAAAAAGAAAGAAATCGCCAAAATAATCTTGCTTTTCGCATAGCTCGTCGAAAAGTAAAACTAGCCAATATGCGAAAAGAAAAATATTCAAAGAAAAAAGAAGGGATTACATATAGTCCTGGGTTATTTTAAACATAAATGGTAAAAAAAATATGAAGATATAAATTATAATTATTTTAAAATCATCGTAAAATGGTTTCGTATGTTATTTATCGCATTTTTTTAAAAATGTAAGGTACTGAAAATTTTAAACATAAAAAATTATAATTTTCATATAATAACTTTATAAAACTTTTATCATGTGCATGTAGTATATACAGTAATTTTTTAGTAATTTTATTGCACTTATATATATCTTTTTACAGTAAATAAAAACTTTAAATTGATTTATCTCAGAACAAAAAAAACGTTTGTTTTCTTTCATTTAAAATGCTAAGACTTTTTTTCTATTGCATGAAATGTTTTGAATTTTTTTACAGATTGCTATTAATATATATAACAAAGGTTGGTATGCATTCTTGAATCAAAGCAATACATATGTTTTTAAAAATATTTGAACTTAGAATTTACATGTTTTTTAAAGATTTTTTCATAATAATTAATAAAAATGTTTTTTTTAGGAATTTGAATCGAATATCCCCAAACCCATACCAACTTTTGTTGTACATGGTTTGACAAATATGTAAATCAAATTTCCTGTGTGTACGTCAATTATTGTACGAGTAGTAGCGTTTTAAAATTACCTCAAAAAGTTTTAAATTTTTTTTAAAAAATTAAATGGATTGCTTTTTGTGATATTTTGAGCAAATATTCTATCTTACGTATTGCATATACATAGGTTAAAAGGAAAAAAATTGTGAAAACCATAAAATCAAAGATTTTTGTTTAAATCGTACAGCGTCCCCTTAACGATTGTGTAGAAATCGGCATCCAGTATTTTCATGTACAGCTACTTTTCCATCGCTGATATCTAACAGTGATTTTGAGAATGTTTCAGCAGATGGATCTTGAAACATTTGAAAGCGTAATTTTGCTTTCAGCTGTACTTTTTCAACATTACGCCACAGTGTCGATGATTTCAAGCAAGTGTTGATCTCATCAGCGTACGTTGAACGTGGAACGGACCATTTACCTTTCAGTTGTAAATGGTACGGTGGAGTGCCTGGCAAATCCAATGAGTTCAAAAACTCTACTGGATATCTCACAGCTTTGTTGGTATAGCAAACTGTATCGATAGATTTGTATCACATCAATTCCCCTGGTAACAATTGTTGTATCTTGAAATTGAGTTCTTTGACGTCCACATTTTTTGCTGCCATAGTTTCTCTTTCTGTCAGCCACTCATGATTAAAGTACTGTGTGTGTATATCGGGAAATATCTGGTCAATGAGAGCATTTTGCGAGTTAACGATTGTGTAGAAATCGGCATCCAGTATTTTCATGTACAGCTACTTTTCCATCGCTGATATCTAACAGTGATTTTGAGAATGTTTCAGCAGATGGATCTTGAAACATTTGAAAGCGTAATTTTACTTTCAGCTGTACTTTTTCAACATTACGCCACAGTGTCGATGATTTCAAGCAAGCGTTGATCTCATCAGCGTACGTTGAACGTGGAACGACGGGAAGTGTTTGTCTGAAATCACCTGAAATGAGTAACAGAGTGCCGCCAAAAATGTTGTCATTGTTTTTTATGATTTTCAATATCCTGTTCAACGCCTCAAGCGAATGTTTGTGTGCTTTCATAGTGCATTCATCCCAGATGATAATTTTACACTGTTTCACACTGTGGCCATGGAAGACTGTTTTTTCTATGTTGCACAATGCGTCTGGGTTATTTTGAATTTTTAGTGGAAGCTTAAACGCTGAATGTGATGTTCTGCCTCCATCTATTAAAGTTGCGGCAATGTCAGATGGTGCAAGTGCTAATGCGATGCCATTATTTGATCGTATTTGGCGAGAATTAGCGAAACGAGGAAAGTTTTGCCAGTTCCACCTGGTGCATCCAAAACAAAGAATTCACCTTGCCCTGCCGAAAATGCGAGCATAATGCGGTCATAAATGTTTTTTTCCTCAGTGAGTAGTGAGACATTGCGAGTAATAATCGCCGTTATTTCTGCAGTATTGTACTGAACAACAGTCACAAATAAAAACCCTCAGTCTATCTTGAATCGAATGTAAATACTCGCTCCAAGGTTTTTGATTTGAATAAACCAGGGCATGCATCAATCGGTGTGCCTTGCTTGTGGGGCATCCATTTTTTTTGTTTGAGACCATGTGAAGTAGCGTGGTAATTCTGAATAGAGCAGTTTTCGTGCAAAGGCAGAAAAAGCATCTGCTCGATTACACAATTCAAAAAATTCGGTTAGTGTAGTTTTTGGTGGAATTGCAAGCATTTTTTGAAATAGAATACAAAAATGTTTTTGTGTACTTAATTTATTAAATCACTGATTTTGAAAGATCAAAGTATAAACGTTTTTAGTTCAGACGGTTTACTCGTGATAATTTTAAGAAACCCATACATAACGATTGAAAAATACCGATTAATGTGATTTACAGAAAACACAATACTCCTTATCTTAAAAATATTAATTTAAAACAATACATTTATATGTATTGCAAAGAAACTTATCTGAAATAATGATAGCGGTGTAAAAGCGATTAAGTTTTTCGCAAATATTTTAGATATTTTTGTTTTATAAGCGGGTGTAATATATGAATTTTTTAATTAATGATATATATGGGAAATGAACTTTTCTTTCACATTTTTTTACTTGCCAAATTTGGAAATTTTTGATTTTTTATAGACATTTTTTGATTTTTGATTTATATTTTCGACGCCAAGCCTAGGCTTACCGTAAAATCACGTTTTTCATTAAAGTTTTTAATTTTTTGAGGGATTAATTTTTAAGTTAAAGTTTCCAAGTTTCACGCATCGACTGCAAACAATGGTAATTTTTAAACAAAAAAATTGAATAAAAATACTACGTAAATAAATTTTAACAAAAATAGAAATACACAACTTTTTTTTTTAAATCTGTAATTTTTAAGAAATTTTTTCAATTTTCCTATAAATCTCGTATAATATTATTCTACATGAGAAAAAACGTTTCGTGAGATTATCTTTATAAATGACAAAGTTAATTAATGTTTAATTAAATTTTGGAGTATTTTTTGAAAAATCGTAAAAAAAATGTTTTTTGTATTTTATTTTTTAAATGACTGATTCTAAAAGAGAAAAGCATAAACTTATTTAGTGTAGAATATTGTTTTAATAACACGAAAATAAATTCATACGCAACAATTTAGAAATCATTTTCATAAAGCATGAATATTGGCTCATTTTTTAAAAAAATAGTAAAAAATACAAATATTATTATATTGTAAAAGCAATTATACCGTATCGTAGTGAAATAAATGATATTTCCGATTCTGTAATTATTTTTGTCTGAGTTTTATAGAAACAATTACATTGTTATTTTAAAAACATTTAAAAAGTCGGGACTTTTCACTCCTCGAAATTGAAATGACACTCAACCGAATAAACATCACACAGGAGTAAAACAATTACGCGTTTTAAGGTTTTTAATTAATATTTTTTTTTAACTAATTGCAATATCGGAATAAAAAATAGTTTACATCCTATTCTCTGATCTAATGAATATACGCACAAAATTTCATAAGAATCGGTCTAGCCATTTCGAAGGAGTTTGGTTACAAACACTGTGACGCGAGAATTTTATGTGTCATATATATATATATATATAAGGAATATTCTATGAATTTATCTTTATTGCTTCATTAAATAATGTAAAAAATGGATACTTTTCTTTTTATTCTCTCTTTGCTATATTACATAAATAAAACTTCTTTCAAAGTGAATATATGTCCTTTTAAGTTTATTTTCTTACAAATCTGAAAAAATGCTAATGAGATCCCTGCCCTCATCAAACTTATACCAAACAAGATTCAATAAAATAAAATAAAATAAAGCTTTTTATTTGACTTATATATCTTAAAGATTAAGGACCATTACTGCGCCTATCGAAGCAAGTCCAAGGAGTACAGTTAAGAATATCATTTAACAAGCGATGGTTGAAAGGTAAAAGATATTTTTTCTTTTTTCTCTCGAAATAACAGCTTGTTAAAGCTCAGTATTCGAATACAGAGAAAGTCTAATGTCTTGCGGTACATAACAGAGAGGGAAATTCTATTTTATCTTATTCTTTCTTTTCCATATCTTTAGATCAACTTCTTATCAGACAAAGTTATATACAGGGAAAAAGGTCTTATAGGAATATAAAATTTTGATAAAAATGAATATTTTCAACGGAATTAAATGGATATACTTTACACTGTCTTTCTGAAGTATTGAAGATTAACAAGTCCTGTTTTAGATATAACTTCATTTTCCATAATTAAAAAATAAGGAGCTTTGCTCCATTCCTAGTTTAATTTTTTTCAGTTCCTAAGTATTTTTGAAGGTACTTAAGTTAGCTTTTGTTTTCATTTATTTATGCTTACATTTTACTACATATTTACCCACAAGACTTCGAATACCAAAAGGAATAATATAGTTTTTTTTCCCATTAATATTCAATAACTACATTTTCCCCCGATATGATGTTATTGATACGTGAAATGTTAGTTTTATGTGTCGGGATTAGTGTTTTTAAACATCAGAAACTAGTATAATAAAAAAAAAACATCTTTCATGAAATGATGAAGTCATCATATTGTAATTAATTTGTTATTTTTTTTTAAATTAAGAGCATGGGACATGAAAACATAAAACATGAAAACATAAAAGTGACGTATACATTTCCAAATCGAATGAACTTTCAGACAATGATGTAAAACATCATTTTAGCATATGAGAAATTATTTTAAACAATAAAAAAAGCAGAAGTGATTCTGACATTTTGCTTATTTGTATAAGTGGATGAGTTTTTACCGTCTGTTTATAGTAAATTTTTCTCTTTTATTTTATGTATGTCTCTCACCTATGTATACTGAAAGCACTTTATTTCAAAATCATACAAAGTTTCAAAACCTCTTTAACTTCAGATTTTCACTCAATATTTTTAAGAATCAACACTTGATACTTTGAATTTACAAGCATGATTTTTTTTCTTTCTTCCCATATCCTATAAGTTAAGTAATTATAAAAAAGATTGACAAAAATAACAAAATTTCTGTCTTCAAAATTTGAAGTATGAGGGAGTGAATGTTTCTCTTTTTTTAGAAATATTTTGTCTTTTTATTTGTCTGGTGGTAAGACAACTTTTTCTAACGTGCATTGATCGAAAAAGAGGGGAAAACATTGGATCACCTTATCATTTATATATTTAGCTCTTCTATTGCCAACAAAATTCTTTGAGAAATATATATCACTTTACTTTCACAGTATGTATTTGACCCTGAAATTTTAATATGAATTTTAATACGATGTACAAAAATTCGTAACACGATCAAATAAGTACTTTACTGCCATTAAACAAAGATAAGGACTTAAACTCCATTGCTTGATAAGGATGTACAATTTTGATTTGTTGTGTCAAACAAGACCATCAATCAAGAACATTAATTATTAAAACTAAGTATATAATTAGTATTTGTCTATTTTGTACGCTGACCAACTGACTTCAACATAAATGGTAACTGCGAAATGGGTATGTTTTTAGAGAGTAATGTAATAATGTGGAATATTTATTACATATTACATTTTTCAATATACTATTTCCGACATACGCCAGTTAGCAAATGTCAAACTTTTCTCAGGTAAATAACTGCACACATAATGCATTCTTGAAGCTAAATGTATTGAGTTTTTTTTATTAAATATCCATAGAGTAAATTTATTTAATACTTCACACTCAATTTATGGTTGCTACGGTAGCCTAGTATTTATGGCCACAAGCTCGTGGCAGGAGAGTCGTGAGTTCGAGACCTAGTGCAAGTGATGATCCTCCATATAGAGGCGTTGAAGCACGTTAAATCTGAAAATTTCCAAAGTCCCCCTATTGGCGTGGTGTGGCAGCGAAGAGAGGGGACGCCAGTTAAGATGTGGTAATCGTCAGTAGGTCAAAATGTCGAGATTCGTCACTAATAGCTCTGAGTGAGTGAATATTAACGTCCCACTGTTCAGCTACACGATGGCTTTTGGGGACGGTCCGCGTAATTTTGAACCATGGTCAAGTGACTCGGACGACACCTGAGCTGCCACCCCCTCTCCTAACTACCACACCAACGGGAGGACGTTTGAGCTCTTGACAGATTTAACGTGCATCGCCCCCCTACACGGCGGGTTTTCAGTGGTACTGGGATCGAACTCATGACATGCTAGCCACTATCCGATGCCTAGACCACTTGGCTACCGCGGCCACTTCCAATAGCTCTAGTGTTGCTTTATAGTGCGACTTTAATAAATGCTCTTTCATCCACTCTTGTTTTTGAAAAAGTTGAATTTATCTTTTTATTAAAAATTTGTCCATGTAGATACCTTGATGCATTATTAAACTATTCACAACTATTTCAAATTCTACCCCTAAAATCTTTTAATTAGTCTGATATTTTTAATAATCTGGATCATAACCATTGTTGTTTTATTTAAATACTCTTCATTTTCAAAAAAAAAAAATCTACGTTATTTGCATGGATACAAATAACACACTATGTTATTTAAATGGCATGGCACGAAGAATATGCTTTTTTTAATCCGTAATTAAATATAATTTTATGCATTTCTTCAACCAAAATCTATCATTTTGAGAATATAATTCTACTTCTTTTTAACGCATGCTATTCTTTACTATCTGTCTCCTAAATAAATAGCCTCACTTAAACTCCCCCATACGCCCTTTTTTCTGTCTAAATGCTTGTACTTTCAGCCTTTTACAGCAACGTAATTAGGAACAATCTAATCTAACTAAAGCATACAACGGAAGTAAACGTGTCATAATAATTCATGCTTTTAAACTGTAAAAACAATCTCTTTACAAGCCTAGGCTTGAATCTTTTTACTTCATTCATGTCCTCTTTTATGTCCTGCACCCACTTTGAAACTAACATCTCCGCTTCAAGTGGTCTAGAGACAATTTCGTAAACATCACAATACAAGAAGATTTCTGTTACCCTCCTTTTAGGCTTTAAGCCATTATTCTTTTTCTAGCATCGTTTGGTTTTTCCTTAAAGGATAAAGTGATCATTACACGATGAACTACAAGTTCAACTTCTTTTGAGCTATTTGAACTACAGAAATCATTAAAGGGTTTATCTTCTAAATTCTCTATTTTTTTTAGTTAAAACTCACAAAGTTAATATAAAACATTTATTTTACAGTCATTTTCTGCTTCCCTTCAACTGCAAAGTCTAACTTCTCTTTTTTAGGAAAATACTTGGCTCTTTTTCTTTTTTTAAATACTGACCATCTTTACCAGAACCTGCTTCATTTTAACAGTCTTTTAGATCTTTCTATTTATCTAATTTATGAAGTTTATTTACTTCTAATTCATAAACGTCACGATTATAACCACTTTCTTAAGATCCCAAAACATGATTTTGACATTTTAAAAATAAACCCTCCAATTTAGGGGCTTTTCTTTCATATACATATTCTTAATCATCCAATTTTACATTTTGATTATAAACATATTCTACTTTGAGTTTCTAAATTCTATATTTTCTTATGATTATTAAACTCCATTAATATTTCCATTTTTCTCGATGTACCTTTATCAAACATATATGTACGAAATTGACAATAGTTTTCAAGCAACCTCTAGGAAATTTCATCCATACTCAGACACATAAAGGAGCTTCGACGATAAGGATTGTTTTAGGAACTTTGATTTCAAAATAGTTTACAGAATTCACGAACTCATCCCTTAATAAATTAGGCAATTAGCTCTGTTTTTTTCAGTTATAATCCCATTGAACTTTTCAGCCTGTATTCATTTCAGGAAGGTAAACATTTAAACTTTGATATATCCCCCTTTTCCCTAGTCAACATCGAAATACACATAAAAAGTTTTCTTACATATTTATTGATAACATTCTATTGTTTCACCACTTTTCATTGTTGAACTATGATTAACACAAAGTATCTATTAGTTGATACAATGTTAAATTTCTAATCATACTCTCAGCGCACAAAACATTTTTAAGCAAAAGTTTTCTCCATCATTTTTGGTAATCTTCAAACAGAATATTTCCTTCACCATACATCGGTGTAGAACTATCAGAAAGAGAACCATTACATCTAATATGAAACCACTTGTCTTTCGTTGCAAAGAGATTCGTTGCTGCAATCAATAACGAACTTTGACTAGTCAGAGAGTAGAGCTATAGAAAAAATATATATAAAAAATTGTGTGTGTGCTTATGACAAGAGGATAGAATAGAAAAGTTCTGATTTATTATTCTGTGCAGTTGTTTCGATGTACTACGTTTTTGGTACTTACATAATATCACAACAATGCTTATTTTCAAAATAACTTGGCAACCCCGATTTAGTATATGTCATAAGCTCTGATTTCGCAACCAAGTACGTCATTTCATATAATGTACCATTACGGTTTTGATAATACATAAGTACCCCTTTTTTATGACATTTTCACTTGCGGGCGTTAAGTAGTTCTCTTTTTTGTGCCCATCCATAGGTGGATTTGTTTATATCATCCATTTTCAAAAAAGCGTTATGTTTAAATAATTATACATACTTATATATTAACATATTAGTATAGACGATTTATACGTCAGTAGCCTAATTATTTAAAAATATTTATAAGTAAATTTCTTTTGTATATTATATTTATATAACATATATGTTCATATGGTACCTACGTAATATCGCAATAATGAAAACGTGCGAGATAACTCGTCAAGTTGGCAATCCTGATTTCCCATACGTTATACAAGGTGAATTGGCAACCATGTGCTTCCTTCCATATAATGTCGCCAATCTATTGTGATAATACATTAGCGCCGTTTCTATGATTTATTTAACGTCATATACTATATACGGCTAGGAACTCTTAAGCCCTGAGAGCCGTCTACTTTTCTTTAAACTTTCTAAGCAAAGTAAAGGACTTTTCTTCGTTCTTTTTCACTTCGTTCGTACTTTTTCGCAATTAATGCTTCTATTTTATCGCAATCCCTTAGAAGCCATCACTAATATAGACCAAAATATTAGAAACCTTCTCGCCAATTAACTTCATTAAAATTACGGATTTTAATTCTTTTGTCACAGTTTTGTGCTTTAATGCTATAGATTCCATTTTTCGTTTCTTTTATATTTGATCTCCTGTGTAAGAATAAATGTTTTTAACAAATCTTTTTCGCTTATGCTCCTCTTCTCTCGTTCACTCGTTGGAGTTGAGTGAAAGTTGACTACATGACAGAAATATTTAAATAATGGTCTACCTACTTCACGGGGGAAAGTATGCATAAAATTTTCGTTTTAAAAAAACACGTTTCTAAATATTTTCCGATTCAAAACTGAATGAGAGGTTTCACGACCCGAGCATGACTGCAGACTGAAGCCGAGAAAACACGATTGAGCGTATCACAGCCAAACCTGACTCTTAATTTAGATTCACTTTTCATAAAATGCGTCCCCGTGAAGAATTTATTTCTTCAAATACGGGAATTTCTAGTTTCTTTAAGCTTGAACTTGTTTTTGAATTATGTTTGGATATTTGGGGTGTTGGTGCATTTGCTGTTCCTACGTAGTCATGTATTGATTGCGCCTTTTTAGTTTCACATTAAATATCTCGATTTACATATCGATAGCAGGAAAAACTTTTCCTCTTTCAAAATAATGCTTTCAAAATAATTACCACTTTTTAAATCTCTATGCAGTCATATTCACAAATTAGAGTTTACACACATTTTCCGATGCAAATCTTTCATCTTACAGATGATAAAGCTGAATCAAACGTTATCATATCGAGGAGACTAATTTAATAGTTGGGGTTGAATTTTACTCTCATTAACGTTTCTGCTTCTATATCTAGATCCATTATTCCCCATGTAATCCGTCAGAACGTAAACAGATCTATTTTCTTCACTATGCCTATAGATATATATGAAACTATTTTCGAAGGCTGCTCCCGATTCTGTTTTCAATTTTTAAGCCCCGATTTTATACTCAAGCTTCTTTAGAGCAAATTTTATATGTGGCAATATTCTTACGCTCATCTTCCATAAGCAGACGAATAATTGACAACGCTCTTCAGTCCCTTTTATTCAAAGCTTCCATCGTCATTCATCTTCAAGTTTGACATAAAATCATCTACAATAAAAAAAAACTTTGTTACCACGTATTCAGTTAGATAAGACGAGATTTGAGTGTGGAATCTTTGAAAACTAACAAATAAATAAATAAAAATAACAGCATATATATCTAAACTTTCAACAGGGGAATCTGAACTCAATTTATTTAAAGCACCCTTAATAAATTAAAAAAGAGTGACATCAACTTGACGTATCGAATATTTACATGTCAGACATTCTTTCAGCCTATGACAAAAGACATCATTTTGACACCTTGTTCATTTACATATGAAACATTCGTTTAGCTAACAGTAGAAGGCAGGCATCATTTTGGCGTTTATTCATTTGAATAAGTGGAAAAATGTATTTACCAAACTTATATATTCTGTGTCGATGCAAAAAGTTTTATTACATGACTAGCTGAAATGCCAGTTCTTCGAACGGGTTAAGTTTTAAAAACAAAAATTCATCTATTATAGAAATTATGATATTTTTAGGGAGGGTAAAACCTTGTATGAAGTAGTGCAACTAAAAATTAAAAATATTTTTTTTCAAATGAATGTTCTCATAAAAATAATTTTAAACAGCTTGCAATTTGACATCAAAGTAAATAATAATTTTATCAAAAACAAATATTTCAATGTAAAAGAGGAAATCAGCATGCTAAAGAGTAAATAGATAAGAATGAATGCAAATATAAATAAAAATTATTACATCAAAGTGATAGCAGTAGCAAGTTTCTGCTATGCGAACTTTGGATGAAATAACCTGCAATAGATAAATTGAAAGAAAAAATTAATGATGATAAATTGATTCACAAAATGTTATCATAAATAAGAAATATTATGAAGCCTTCAACTGAAGGAAGCAAAATATTTTTAGAAACAGCTTAAAGCAAGAGTGTGCCCTCAGGCCATCTTGATACCAATTGCAAAGCCATGACGAATTATGAATATCAAATGAAATAGGATAGCGCATAGTATAAAAATATCTTTAAAAGTAATCAGTACAGTAATTACGTTAGACCTTGCAAGAAGGGTACATATTTCACTATGCAATCAACATATAATAGTATAAATCACAAAATTATATAACAAATAATCATGCACAAAAATAAAACAGATACATAAATTTAATGAACATAAAAATAAAAAACGGCCTTGCAGAAAATAGATTTCCTTATTATCTAAAATCATAGACGTATTTTTAAACACAAAATATACTATTTTAATGAAAAATGTATCTCGAACATACAAAACAATGAGCAAACTTTGGTATCACTTGCGAGGAAAAACACGACCAACGATCGGGTGCATATTGATTGCATAGTGGTCAAAACTTACAATATTGTAATTATTGCATTAGTGACTTGACAAATTGACTTGCATTAGTGAAAGTCAATTAACGTTATTGAATTTAACAAAGTTTCATCACAAAAATATGCTTAATTAAGAAAACATGATTCACTTCGGTCGACATCGTTAAATCAACTGTAAAAAAATCTCGTTGCCAAATCCAAAAAGAAACTTTTGAAAGAATTCTTTTTTGGATAATGTTTTCGAAAAACAATTGTAATTCTGCCACGAAGAATAAAAAACGAATAAATATAAACTTAAATGAATATATTTATAATAAAATATGCAACAATGCTCCAAAAAACAGTTTGAGACATTAATTTAGCAAATTTATATGTGAGTGACGTCATATCAACAGTTCGTAGGAAAATTACTTAAAAATTGAATTTTAAAAAAATCTAAAGCGAATTTTGCAAAAAAACCTCTTCGAGGTTATTAGCATAGTGAAACTACAGCTTCTACTTGCCAAGTTTCCCACTTGTGGGTTGCTTAATTTGGCCGGAATACCTGAAACACACAAACCGACACTCTGTTTTATTAGTATAGACGAAATTGTAAGTTTCCATCTCTTTTGTAATACAAATTTGAATCTCGTTGTAACGTTCGATTAAAATACATTTTTAAAGACATGTTTAAGCATCAAAATTATAAAGTGAGGCTTTATGTATTTTGTTATAACTATTATCAGTTATTTTATCCATATAAAATTATTATATTATAATTTTCAATATTATAACTTCATTTTGTTTCAGCATATTTTAGAGCAGGAATTCATGTTGATTTCAATATATTTTGAAATAAATTTATATTAGCGTAGCAATTTTTTACAGTATAGCTTTAAATACACTGGTAAAAATAATTAAAGTTAGAAACGGATTTTTTTTTAAAAAAAAGAACAGAATAATTAACACCCACATGCACAAATAAGGTATCAAATAACAGCTAAATTCTTCACAGACACTACTGCCACACAGTGTCCTGTGACTTCTATAGGAAATTTCGCTGCCATCACGTTTATGAAGAGGTACCTCAATTGCTAGCTGAAGATACTAGCATCAGGACGTGTTAAAACATCGTAGCATTGCCCATTCCTTTTTTTCCAATTTCTTAAGGTATACAACTACCCTAAAATTGTGAGTTTTGCCAAAAATTGACAATTTTTTTTATGCTTTTATTTTAAAGGTCATCTTATTAACTTTATTAAAAAAAACAAGCTTATTATTTTGCGCTCTCTGGAACAAAAACTACAAACGTTTTAGTAAAAGCAGATTCCATTACTTTAAGCAAGATGTCATACTTAAAAAGCGTTTTACTCAAAATGAGTTTTTTAAAAATGCACAAACGGGGACGGTGATTGATAAAAAAAGTTTTGAAAATAATTAACTAAGTTTTTTGTGCATGTTCTATGTAATAGTAGAAGTGTCTTAACCTTCAGAATTATCAATGACTGTTTTATTACAAAATTTAGTCCTTTATTTGAAAATAATTCTCTATTATTTTTAGCAATTTAATATAATAACTTAGATAAAGTGCTCTAGTTTTTGTAAAAATTAAAATATCTCTAGTCCTGAAGGTCATTTCAAAAGGGATAACATAGCAACACATCAGAAATGAAAATTTGTTCAAAACTTTAGGTACAAAATGGGCTCCGTTTATGTTGATTTTTGTAAACGTT
The DNA here is from genome assembly GCA_019973975.1 of Trichonephila clavata. Classification (NCBI taxonomy): domain Eukaryota; kingdom Metazoa; phylum Arthropoda; class Arachnida; order Araneae; family Nephilidae; genus Trichonephila; species Trichonephila clavata. The sequence goes on along the minus strand of BMAO01014453.1, from coordinate 39,256 downwards.
TGCCAATTTTTTCCCCTTTTAGTGATAATATTTTCTTTTTATTTTCTTAATTTTAGCATGTTTTTCTTAAAATGTACAATACAAGTCTAAAAACTACAAAATAATCCCCATATTTCCATTTTTTTAAAAAAAAAGTTGTCTCAAATAGTCGGATACCTTAAGTTACCTATCGTTAATATTTCCAATCGTCATCGTCTAGATCATAGGTTCTCAACATGGGAGGTATCGCCCTCTTGTGGGCGTTTGTGGCTTTCAGGGGGGCAGTAAGAGACCGAGAGAAAATTAGGGGACGTTGAGATGGCACGGAGGGGCTTGGGTAGATTTACCAAATATAGTCTAAAAAAGACCAAAAAAACGCTGATTATGTACTAACAAAAGTAAACTTGCTGTTTACCTTATGTTGATTGTATGTATTTAAATCATTTCTATATCACATGTACAAAAATTCACATATTTCGGTAGTTCGGGAAGTGAATGGAAATATTAAAGATTACATTCATTTCATTATGTATATTATCCAAGAAACATAATTAAATATGTTAACCAGGAATCAACGTTGATTCTTTAAAGGCTGAAACTGTCAATTTATATTTATTTTGAAAGCAATAGTTTTTTTATGAATTACTTCGTATCATCAAAACCCCTGCCTGTTTTTATAACAGGTAAGCTAAAACTTTTATTCCAATCTTTAAAATGAATAAGAAATTCAATAAGTATTTTAATTCCTACAATATCCATCTATGAATAAAATATATAATATTACATTTAAATATATTATGGCAATAGAGCTATTTCAAATTCACAACTAAAAAAATTGGGGCTTTATAGAAAAAAATAAAATTAAAAAAATATATTCTATAAATAACAGAATATTTTCTTAAAATTTAACTATTGTTTTTACCATGTATCATGCACACTCTTATTTATCTAGAGTGGAAAGGGGCGGGGTATCGAAATATTCACTAGAAAAGGGGGCGCCAATTCAAAAAATGTTGGGAACCTGTGGTCTAGATCAGCAATTCTCAACCGCTGGTCCGGCGGACCACCAGCGGTCCGCGGAGAAATCTTACCGGTCCGCGGACAATTTCTTCTATTCGCGAAAAAAAATTTACTTATCAAAAAAAAAATAATAATAAGAACTAAATTTTAATTTATTAAATTACGAAATACAAATATATCTTGAACTATTTATAATTCTATGTAATTTATGGTTAGTACTGCACTGAAGAAAAATTCCCGAAATGCTGACAAAAGTGCGCGAGAGCGCGGCGCGTAAACCCCTCTGTTGGCGACAGACACTTAAGCCGGGGTTATAATAGTATATAGATCACAGCTTATTTGTGTTCGGTGGATCACAGAACACGGAAGCGTTGATTGAAGGAGTTCTTACAGAAGGTTAATAGATTTGATGTGTGATCTGGTACAGTTTTATCGTTGTATAGTCTGGGTGTTTTTAAGTTATTGTTAAACGAAACATTGTTATAATAATTATATATCTGTTTAACTGGATTGGACCAATATAACAGTAAGTTTATTGATTATTTATATACTTGTATGTATGTATGTATGTATGTAGGCGCTAATAAAAAAATATTTTTTAACCCTTAGTAAGATGAACCGTAAACAAGGCACGCTATTCAATTTTTTGAATACCAGTTCAATGTCTCAAAAAAATGACGACAAAACAGGAATAGTACCAGGAAAAAAGAGAAAACCATTTATCAGACACTACAACCACGAATATATAAAATATGGTTTTATTCTTTGGCCCAATTCTACGGAAGAAGATATACGTCCGATGTGTATCATTTGTCATGAAGTTTTAGTAAATGATGCTATGAAACCAGCGAAAATGTTACGACATTTGAAGGCTAAACATTCCGAGCTGGAAAAAAAGCCGCGTGAATATTTTGAGCGTAGAAAACAAGAATTAGGATTACAAACAAAAACATTTAAACAAAATTTTATTCACAACAAGTCATTATTAAAATGTTCGTACCTAGTTGCCCTTCGGATTGCTAAAACAAGAAAATCCTTTACTACTGGGGAAAATTTAATAAAACCAGTTTTAATAGACGTCTGTTTAGAAATGTTTGGACTCTCTGCTGTTGATAAAATCAAATCGATTCCCTTATCTAATGATACTATAAGAAGAAGAATTGAAAAATTATCAGAGAATGTGGAATACCAATTAATACAAAAGATAAAGGAATCAACACTTTTTGCAATACAAATCGACGAATCATGCGATATTTCTAAAAAGGCCATATTAATTTGCTATGTTAGATATATTGATTTTACTTTGGAAGAAATAAAAGAAGAATTCTTGTGTTGTATAGAATTGGTTTCATATACAACAAGTGATGAGATTTTTAAAGCACTTAATTCTTATGTTATTAAACATTCTTTAGAATGGAAAAATTGCGTAGGTGTGTGTTCCGATGGGGCGGCTAGTATGGCTGGCAGACATTGTGGTGTTACTAAAAGAATTCAGCAAGCAGCTAATTCTGATTTATTAATTACCCACTGTATAATCCACAGACAACATTTAGCAGCGAAAAGTTTATCCACAGAATTACATGAGGTTTTAGCGGAATCTATAAAAATTATTAATTTTATCAAAAAAAGCGATTTAAACAGTAGGTTATTCGCAATATTTTGTCAGGAGGTTGGTGCCAAACATGAGCAGTTATTATTGCATACAGAAGTTCGATGGCTCTCGCGGGGTAAGATTTTAACCAGGCTTTTTGAATTAAAGACGGAAGTAGAAATATTTTTAAGAGAAAAAAATAATCCTTTAAGTATGCATTTTTCTGATGTAGAATGGGTTGCAAAACTAGCATATTTAAGTGATATATTTTCATATATCAACGATTTAAATTTGAGTTTACAAGGAACTTCTACAAATGCGTTTCATTTATTTAATAAAATAGATGGATTTAAGAAAAAAATTAATTTTTGGGTGGATAAAGTAAATACCAATAATATTGATGTATTTAGTAATTATTTTGATTTTATTAATTTACAACAAGATTTAAACGTATCAAGATTAAATATAATCATTGGGCATCACTTACAATCTTTAAAAAATGGTTTCGAAAAATATTTCCCATCTGAAAATACCACGTGTGAAAGAAATGTGTGGATAACAAACCCCTTCATACCATGTGAGAGTAGTAAGTTAAATTTAAGTGACAGAGAATATGAATCCCTCCTTGAGATTAGTACAGATATTATGTTAAAAGCTAGTTTTTCAACAATGTCCCTAGATAAATTTTGGATCAAATTGAAAAATGAATATCCATCTCTATACGAGAAAGCAATGAAAATGTTAGTCCCTTTCGCAACTACATATTTATGTGAAGCGGGATTTTCATCTATGACGGTAATAAAAAATAAATTTAGAAATCGTCTTTCGGTTATTTCGCCGCTCCGACTTAGCTTGACTAATTTAGAACCCACAATTGAAAAGTTGATTGAAGAAGAGCAGCCACAATCTTCTCATTAACAATAAATAACAATATAAAAATTGTAGATCTTTAATTTAGTGTAGTATCACATGTTGAATTATTTTGTTGTGTTCATATGCAATGATTTTGTGATTTTTTTTATAATTTCTGATATTTTTTGTTGTAATTTTTTTCAGGGGTTTGTTACTTATTAAAAATTATTATTACAAACAAACAATAAATTATGTTAAAATGGTTGAGGCTTTCGCGGCCGTTGTTTTGACTTGAAGTAGTTCTAGTCGGGCTTAAAGGCCGTCGTTGGTTGAAATTGCTTCCTCCCGTTCCGTGGGCACGTTGGCTAGCTTTTTCTGAGGTGCTTCTATGCCATCCAGTCTGCATCCAACCTTTGAGATGGAAACACCATAGAAAAAGCTAGCCACTCGTGCCAGCGAAACGTCAGGAAGCAATTTCAACCAACGACGGCCTTTAAGCCCGACTAGAACTACTTCAAGTCAATAAATTATGTTTTGTTTTACAAATTTTTTTGATTTAATTTTTTAGTAATCGTAAGAGTGATATTTTTGTTGTGTTTCTATGTCCATGAATTTGTGATTTTTTTTATAATTTTCTGTGATTTTCGTTAAAGTTTTGTTATATATATTATATGTATGTAATATAATTACATATATTTACATTTAAATATTAGTGTACGCAAATGATAATAAACATGTTCCAATTAACGTATTTAGTAGTTCTTTAATACCTAGTAAAATTTTGTTGTTAAAAAAATATCACCGGTCCGCGAATTTTTTTTACAAATTTTACCGGTCCGCGGGCCAAAAAAGGTTGAGAAACGCTGGTCTAGATCATTGATTCTCAAAGTGGTCTATGACGTTTGCAAGAGGTCCACTCAGCGAAAAATAAAAATGTGTGTCCACGAAATGCAAACGGTGGTCTAGGATAAAGGCTCTCATTTAACCAAGTAATGACATTAAGTTTGGCTTTCAATGAATGGAATAATCCACATACACAAATCTTATCTTTTCACTTACGTGAAAGTTTGTTATAATATGAACACATATGTCTATCTATCTACACTATTAACATTCGAGAGTAAATAAACACAACTATCTCTTTACTTAAAGCTATAGTGAGAAAGTTTTTAATTGCTTTTCCTAGTGAAGAGTTTTATGGAGGTTGCCAATCTTGCTAACAAAAATTACAAACCGAAGAGATTTTGAATTAAACGTAATATAATTAAAGAAAATGTTGAAAACGCGTTATTTAAGTACCAGGCTCATTCCTATCATAAAAGCAATTGTTTGTTGATCATTTACATTATGTAAGTGGTACTACGAGTGAATTTTAATTTGATTTTATTTAATAAATGCTTAACTCTCCGCTAGGTACGCGTCAATAAGTTCCATCCTTATGCGCGTGGCATCTCTGTGATGTATCGCCTCAAACTTACGTTTCAAGAGGATTCAATCATTTTATTAAAGAGATTTGACATTAAAGTGTAATGTCATATCTAAAATATTAACATAAGCTGCAGTGTTTTTTACTAAACTTAATTGTGTATTATCTATATCATTACTTTCCTATCAAAATAATGAAATGTTTTTGAAGTAATAGATAGAAGTGTCTATATCTACCTGTCACGCCCAAACATTTAATGGATGTTAGGGATTAAATTATATTAAGCAAGTATAAAACTATGATGTTTTAAAGGAGAAGGAGAGAAGAACAGGAATGTAGCCCAAACAAATAGAGGAAAAAAGAAGGTTCATGCATGAATTCGTATATTGAAAAACTAAAAAAAGACATACGGAAATTGTGGCTTTCTTTGATAACCATCTCAATGCGCAAAACTAAATGCTTCTAAAAAAAGATATAAATTACATTTAATTCTGAAAGAATTTTTAATAAATTATTTTAACGCAAGCTTGACTCCTTTAGGTATATACGTTTCTTATACACCTCGTAATATATTATTTAATATATGATCAGAAATTTAAATTTAAAAAAAAACATCATCAAGTAAAGGTTAGTTATTACTGTCAGTCCCACTTATTTACATTTTGAGATCCTTTGTTGCAGTCTTCTTAAAGCACCTTATAATATTTAATATACATGAATTTCTCGCATTTTACAAAACAAATTTTGATAGTTTTCTTTTCTTCATATCCTGACAATAAGAACAGTACTTCCTCTTTTCAGTTCTTCGTGTTGCTTTTTTGTTTCTTCATCTTGAAAGGGGTGTTCAACATCAAATATTTTTTCACTCCTTTATCATAATGAACAAGGCATGGGAATGTTACTCTCTGGCCATCTTTGTATGGCCTCTCTCAGATGCATTTCAATTCCCCGCAGAAAAATCATCTTAAATAAGTTGCAAACTACTTGTTTCAAGTCATTTTAGTATAAAACTAAAACTACATTCTATGTTACAGAACAACAGGAAAATTCACGAAAAATTTGAAGGACTTTAAAAATTACATTGTTAGGCGTAATGCATCTATCAGATTCAAAGACCCCCTGCCGCCCAAAATGTGAAGTGCTCGACCATATTCTTAGTACTGAAACCTTGTGCGAGTGATAAAAAGACAGATAAAAGCGTTCTGGCTCACCGTGTTGACTCGACACCCAAACTATTTTTACTATACATCTCAGAGTTTCGCGTGCCTAACGGAGAGCTAAAATTAGCAAGGGTTTTTCCTAAGTTGTTTTCACTAATTTCACTACAGCCACAAATTTAAATCTTAAGAAGTAGCATTATACCAGTTGTCAAAAACACATGCAAGTTGATAAATTTGGAAAAGTTTATTATTAAGTAAGCAGGGTCTACCTCAAATCTGGAAACATGGCAAAGGGGTCTATAAGACACAGAAATTTAGGAAGCTGTGTTTAAGAAGATGCCACAATATGGAGCATATCTGTGAGACTAAAGACGGGACAATCACATGCTACCTACTGTAGGGACCTAAGTGTTTAGAGAAATGGTATTTCACTCTATGAAAACGGTTCATAAAGACAAGAACAGTGGTCTACCGACCTATTTAAGACCGAAAAAGAGAAGTAAAGTCACCTCAAGACTATTATTTGAGACCTCTAGCCAAAAGTGATAGGTTCATCATATGGCAAAAACTGTCTCTTGAACTGTTTATTGAAAAAGGAACATCTATTTCACAGATTGCCCTGAGATATGATGCAGGTGGTATGTATGCCAGATGCCCTGTAGTCTGCATTCTTTTTTACTGTGAACCACGAAAAGGACCATCTAGCATGTTGCCGAGAGCAACTGTTAAGAACATATGAGTATTGGATGTGAGTTTTTTTCAGTGATCAGTCACAAATCAGTCTGGACAGCGACTGGAGACGTGTTCTCATCTGAAAAGATCCCAAGAGTCGACGTCGGCCCTTTGACATTAGCGAAAAGGACCACTGTAATCAAGGTGTTATGATGGTCTAAGCAGGCATCACAGCGGACTGGCAAACTTACTTTCAATTTTATTCTATAGAGGTTCTCTGACAGGTCAGCAATACAGGGAATCCGTGAGATCTACGAGATCCTTGCATCCTATGACAAATTTTCCACGCAACATGGGGAACAAATTCCATCTTTATAGATGATAACGCAAACCCACACAAAGCTCATTTGGTGGACGAATACCTCCAATAGGAGGATATTTAACGATTGGAGTGACCTGCAATGTTCCCTGACCTTAATACCATTGAACACGTATGGAATGCACTTGGACTCTCAATTACAGCTCAAAGTTCAGATCCAAGGAGCACTGATGACCTCAAAAGTACCTTGGTACAATAGTAAGAGTAGTAGCCAAAGAGTATGATAAGGTTTCTGGTAAATATGAGAAACAGATGCGAAAGTTGTGTAGCTGTCTGGGGCAATCATACACCCTATAACACACGTTTTTCTCTGAATTCCAGGGTGTCGGCCAGCTGCAGTGATGAACAAGCGAACACAGTTTCCTTATTTAGGGTGCGAGCTGTGCCCAGTTTCATTTTGCCATATATTTGATCTTACAATGGGTGACATTTTGGTCGTTTGGCTTACTTCATTTAATATTTTCTTTTTTATTGCAAAAAAAAAAAACATCTGTACCTTTAAATGTTGTTACCAGTGTAGGCTTTATATGTATTTACATTTTTTTTTCAGTAACACAATGAATCATTTGACAAGATGTAACCCTAACTTAAATTGAGCACTAATTGAATACTTTATTGTTGTTAGAAGTACATTTTGATATTACTACTTAAAATTTGGTCTCTCTTTGTGATATGCATTGAGCAAGTGAATTTTCAATTTTTTTTCTGTTTCCTACAGCAAAATGTCATTTTTAAAAAGTAAGCACTTCTTTGTATTTTGTCGATCGGTTTGGCTTTAGAGCTTTTTAGAAAATCTCAACGTTTATTCTCCCTAGTTTTGTGATAATATATCAAGTGAAAGGCTTACGTGATTAAAGAAAATATCTTGAAGCTATTTTTGGAAAATATTTCCAATGAAGATGAAGGTGACATATAAAAAAAATGCACAATACTTACATGTACGTTACCTTATACAATAAAAACGTAGAAGGTAATCGATTATCAAGAATACCTCTGAAATGTTTTTTTAAAGAAAAAACTTTTTCTTACTGATATATTCTAAGACCTCGGAGGCATCATTTTTTCGACGTTTCGGTCTTGACAATGCAAAGGAAACAATAAAAAAAAGCATTGTTATGCATCAATTTCGAAATTTGAATATAAGATTCCAGATAAAAGTATGGATGTTTTATATAAATAAAATCTATTTGCTTTAAGGTGAGAAAAAATCTAGGTTTATCTTGATTTGAAGATTGTGTAAGAAAAATGTGCCTTTTCGAAAAACTTCCATTAATGCCGTAAGAAATTTCTTCTATTCTTAGAAAAAGTATTTATTGACTGTTTTGTAGGATTAAAAATGAAATGTTTTTGGGAGTTCTATGAGGTACCGATTCTTTATTTTGTTTGAATATTTCGTTAATTTTTTTTTCTTAATATCCTTTACTTTTCGTGCTGGTGAATTTAGAGTGACTATTATAGTTAGATATATGCTTCAGAAGGTATCAAACGAATATCAGAAGATATAAATTTGCTCTGAAAGTTAAATTAATCGTTTATGAAGTAGTATAGTTAATTTAAAAGAATGTCTTGCAGTAAATAACATAATGTATTGGGAATAATAAATAGACGAAATGAGTTAGGGATAAAGAATTAAAAGAAAAAAAAAACGATTGTGCTTTAGACCACTCGACTGAAGTAAAACTTCTTCAGCTCCATCTATAAGTATGTATATATATATATATATATATATATATATGTGTGTGTGTGTGTGTGTGTGTGTAATATACATGATATTCATATACATATATTAATTTTATACAAATATTTAAATTTATTATGGGTTTTTCATTGATAAATTAATATTGTTGAATAGATTTTTTATTTTTATTCATTATTTTCATTATCTGCAATATCAGATACATCAGTAATTACTGTGGATGATTGTAAGACCGGACAATAGGCTTATATTAAGAGAAATAAGATACATATGTTTTCGAATGAAAATTAGAAAAATATCTAGAGAAAACTGCACCGATTGTTGTTCCATGTCTTGTGGTAGGCTCAGTTAGGTTATTATTCATTTTATTCATTTGTAGTGCTAATTTATCTTGTAGAAAGTTTGTCAAGAGTTGTCCATCTTCGGACGCGAAATTAACAAAACAATGGACAATTTTTTTCTGCCATTCATGAAATCAAGAATCGTTCTTCCTATTGTTGACAATGTGTTCAACGATAATCGACGAAATTCTTCTTGTAAAAATATGATTGATGTATTATTTTTTCGACCAAGATAAAATCTATTATCATTGTCTTTTGGCGCCATGTACAGTCTTTTAATAGTGGTAACTCGTGATAGAGCAACATATAGCAATGGTAGAGAATGAGTCATTTGATATTCATAAACAATTTCATTGAATGTTCCACCTTATTTATGATTTGTCATGGCAGATTCTAGTACTAATGGAAAATTATTTCGTTTTGCGTTTATTGTTTAATATTATTCATGGCAATGGTAGATGTTCTGAGTTTTATTGGGACTGCATGTTTATCACTATTATGCGTCGCAAAGTAACCGGAAGCTTTTCGTCGAAGTGTTTCACCAACTTTTCGTGAATTCTCAAAAGTTAACCATACTCGTGTAACATCATTTGTTCGTTTTGTTCAATATGTACTAATTTACCAACTTCACCGTTTGCCAAACCATCTCATACATCAATGTTTGTGGTGATAGTGCACGATTTAATCACACAGCCATAAGTAAAGTACTTAGAATAATTTTGAAAAAAATCAAGTAATTATCTTTATTTTTTTATATATTTTTATAATACCTAATATAAAGCATGTAAAAAAAACAATTCTTTTGTTCATTTTGAAGGAAATTTCTTCTATTTTGTGAAAACATCGAGTTAAAATGTAGATATTGAATGTGTTCTTGTATTAAAAATTCACCGACAAGTTCTCCTTACTAATAGAATTCAGAGAAAACAAATTTCGCTTTGATTCATAGGTATCTCATACTTTCTTCGAACAAAAATCTTAAAAATATCAATCTTTTTTTATTCGAATTGATAAATAACTTCCTATTAACCTGATTGATGGCGCTGCATCCTAACTGTCATTTTAGATCTCCCTAAACTTATATCTCCCTCTGAACTTCCCTTCGCATCGCCCAATCACATTTTTCGTAACGCTCTCGCCACGCATTTACCAGCTTACTCCCCAAGTCAAGAGTGAGTAAAGAAGTTTTACTTCACTAATAAATATGTACTTATGTAATAGAACCTCTTTCGTCTGTGTGGCATATAAAGAGTCTTTTATTCTGCACCATTAAGAAGATATGGTACCCTAAAAATCATTAACCTGTCGAAAACTTTTTATTGGCTTATTTGATCTCTCAAATCTTTATAAACATGCCTGCAAAATTTCAAAGATTTACCTGAATTTTTTATCAAGTTATGGAGCAACATTTGATGCTGGACAGCATTGGAATACCATGTATTTTATGTAGTATATTATAAGGTGCTTGGAAAAAATATTTGAAAGGAAAGAGACTTATTTAAAAAAAGCCTTAGAAATTTAAAAAAATGTTTAAAAAATGTTTAAATTTTGCTAACATTTTGCAACAATTTAATAATTTTTTGTATAAAATTATTATTAACTACTAACATTTATAAAATACAATTAAAACTAAATATCGAATATTAAAAATAAAAAAAATTGTGAAGATAGTAAAATATAGCCTTAAATCCAAACCTAGTCTCGACAAGGAGAGGACTTCAAAGAAAGCATGAAAAATCATTTTTGAAGACGCAAACAAGGCATTACGGTTCCTAACGTAGATCACTCAACATAACTGTCTTAGACATGCTACTGATCATGTTTTTTGTAGGTATTATTCCTGTACATAATTAAAACGATGGATTCAGATTCTTGCCCTCTTTGAGACCATTATGTTCCCATGACTGAATATTACCTTGACAATATTCCTGCTGTTTTAAGCTTTATAACTGAACACATACGGCACAAGGGTAAACGTTTAATCTTTTGGACATTCATCATGTTAGGTTGGTGAACTGACCTTCGTGACTTTGGCAGAAGTTCTTTCACTATTGAGAAATTTTACTATAAACTCTTAAAACCATAGATCCATATTTTCAGGGATATTGTTGGCCTGATTTCATTTTACTGGTAACTGTGTTTGTCTACAAAGGCTGATCTTTTCATACGGCAAACGAATTACAGAAAATTCTTGATATTTACCAAAAAGATTGACTTATTTAAAGGTATATATCTATTTCTCTCTCTCTCTATCTGTATATATATATGTATATATATAATCCTAAGTTTCTCTACAAGAGAGAGATGAATTAACATGATTAAAACTGAAAAGAATTGTAATTGCAAGAAAACCAGACAACATAATTTAAAAGGAGATATGAAAAATTGAAACAATAGAGTTAAATATAAAAATATAAAAGAATGGATGCTACAGTATTATCAACATTGCTAACTTAGACAGCTTATAACCAAAAAAAATTATATAAAAGTGGGGTTGTACAAGTTTTGTGGCCAGCCGACCTTCTCCCTTTCTGTTAATAATACCGAGCAAAAACCTATTGGAAATAATGGATAGGAAATCTAAATCCATTATAAGAAAAAGGTAACTTACATAAAAATTGCATACAGAAATGCAGAGCCCGCACTAAATCTGAGTACAATAAACAAGTTATTGCCAGATTCTGGACCCAAATACAAATTCAAAACAAAACAATGGCTGAAAAATAGCACTTTTTAAAAGTATGAAAAGAATAGTAATAATAAAATAAGAATTGTAAACATTATAACATTATCTTAGAGACTCTAAGATAATATAATTTAAAAGCTATAATAAATTTTAAAAAAGTAATTTTATCTAAAACTAGAAAATGGGGGGGGGGTATCTAAAACTATGTAGGAAGAATAATAAATCTATAATAATAACCTGTTAAAACTATGGAAATTTAATCCTTACTATTTAGAATTTCTTTATTGAAATATCTATTAATAAAATCAATTGGGTATTTTTGAATTGAACAGTATTTAGTAAAATTTTTATAGTTTTTATTTTTTCTGATTTATTTTAAACTAGAAATTTATTGCGAAGTGTGTAATTAATAACACTATTTATGAATATAGAAACATGCTCATTACTCTCCCAATGCGGTACTTTTATAATATTGAAATTAAAGTTTAACGTTTATCATAAATATTAGTAACTATTTTATTACCTTTAATTTAATTTCTATAGTAAGAAATTTGCTTCATAATTGTTACTATTTGTCTGAATTAAATTAAGATATTGTGGATAAAAATTAATATTAGGTTTAAAGTTGTCTTGCTTGCCAAAAATGATTATATCATCTATATAACGAAGAAAGTAATATTCTAAGTTGTGTGTGAAACTATTTTCAAAATAATATAAATATAAATTGGCAAGACAGTTGCTAGCTGGGCCACCTTGTGGTAGACCCTTAATCTGTAGATAAAAAATAATTACCATTATGATAAACATAATTCTCTTTTAGAACTCACCTAAGTAGAGAACCAAATCCATCTATCTATCTATCTATCTATCTATCTATCTATCTATCTATCTATCTATATATATATATATATATATATATATATATATATATATATATATATATATATATATATATATATATGCACAGTCGAATCTCCATTTTACGAACTTCTATATTGCGAACTTTTTACTGCAACCAAGAACATTTCACGATTTTCTTAGTAAAATAACCACCCAATAGAAAAGTGCATTTCCTATATAACGAACTTTATTATTATTTTTTTTTTTTGTGATTCAATTTATTTTCTCCCTATTTTTGAAATATTTCTGGACATTTCAAGTTGTCCTATCTTTTACTACATTTTATAAGGGTCATAAATCTGGAACTGGTTCTATTAGGTGCCTGACTCGCCGAAAGCATTAGAACTCTGGGCATTTAATCCAAGAAGTGCAACCTTTAACCCGAATTTTCCAATTTACTCTAAACATCTTCAATATCCCTTTCACACTCAGAGGAACTGTCTCATGTCCCCCTGTCCTTAAACTAGTATCCGCTTAAATGCAGTGTTGATCAGTAGTACTGGTAACTTCATTTCTTGAAGCTCATAAATGTCAAAACAAAAATGCTTGAGCATCAAAAATTTAATTCTTCAAGAAGTGGATAAATGCATCAAGGAAAAGAATATTGCTTTAAAATTTGGTATTCCTCCAAACGGTATTCCTTATTGACTATTTTAAAAAATTGAAATAAGTTGCAATATTATGATTCATTGAATTTTTGTTCAAAACGCTTAAGAACATATGCCTATGAAGATGTCGACGAGGCAGTTTTGAAGTAGATATACAGAATGCGGGATAAAAATGTTCCAATGCCTAGAACTTTCGTAATAGGGAAAGCTCTTCAATTTGCGAAGGTATTATGATACGACCAATTTTTAGATAGTGATAGATGGTTAGAAAAATTTAAGAAAATACATGGAAAAATATGCCTGAAGGGATTTTTGGTGCATTGAAAAGAAGTGAGGCGTATTATGAAACAAATCATTTTTTTCAAACAAAAAAACAAACAAAATTTAAAAAAAATATGAGTATTATAATTTAAGGGTACATGTGGTAAAAAAAAATGTTTTCTTTGAAATTCTAGTTATAAAATAATATATGTTTAAAATTACTTGTGTGTGTGTGTGCTTTAAATAAGAAAATGTCTTAAAAATTCTCTAAGAAAATAATTCTATATTAAAATTAATGTTGAAAATACCGTATATTCCTTGACATTCTTTTTTCTTGTTTTCATTGTAGTTTTTCTTGTGTAAGATGTTTAAAATAAATATATAATAATGTACAAAAAGGTGTGAGTAATTACATTTTTTTAATGTATCGTGCTTCTGAATTTAAAATTTGTATTATGTGATCTATAAAGTATATTGACAGATGAACCTCTATATGAAGACTTTTTTTCATAATTTAGATTCGATTGCCCCTGCCACCGGAAATATGACAAGAACGATATCATCCTTGAGACTGAATCCTAGGGCGAGTGGCGAAAGGCTGATAGAAGAAGGAGAGGCGAGTTCCAACCCCTCCACCCCTGTGTGGATACATCACCGAAACTATTTTCATTATGTATCTCAGAGATTCGCGCACCTAACGGAGGTTTAATTGAATACATAACCTGTGGTATAACATTAGTTATGATATTCAGGAAAAGAAACCGTCAAAAAATGTAAGTTAATTGAAGTTTTAATACTTTCTTTCAACCATATTCGTTATGAAATTTTCAAACTATTACACCTTTAATACATGGCTTGAAAATATTTTCATCAGCATCAGTGCCGCACTTTCTCTACCATTCGTTTGTTAACTGAAGCAAAAAGAAATCCTAAGAAAATTTTAGTTGTTAAAATGCAAATAATTTTGGAAAAAAAATTCTTATTTTGTGGTTTAAATCTCGGGCTGGGTAAGGTCGACTCAGCCTTTCATTCCTCCAATGGGTCGATAAATCACTTGCACGCTTTCTTGGGAACTAAACTTTGTGTGTTTTGTGTCACACTTACCACCTGACTGAAACATCTGACCATGCACTTCAGGGCCCAAGGTCAAGGATACTGCAACAGGTACAGTAGGTCTTAGTCCTCAAGGGCTGTTGCGCCGCTGAGTTCAACTCATTATTATTATTATTTCTAGTCCGCAAAGGAAATATAATATAAAGAAAAACGTCTTAGGGAAATAAGAATTTTATAAAAATAAAAGGAGGGAGGAGGATGCAGCAGTTTTCTTTATGAAGAAAAGGCAAGGAGAAAATATAAAATATTGAAAGCCACTGATTTAATAACGACAATCATGAATTTAAATTTTTCAAACATTAATAGATAGAATTAAATACACATTATAAATCCTTAAGCAACTTATAGAACAATGGAGTACTCACTATTTTTCTGTACAATTGTGTTGGTGTAGATCACAGTCGAATGCTCCTTCAATAAAGGACCAGGAATGAGGACTATACGAGAGCTAATTATTAATGGGAAAATCTCTTTGCTAACTAGGAAAGTGAAGACCCCCCCCCCCAAAGGAGTAGAGCTGGAATAAGAGTGAAAATCACTAATATTACTCGCTTACCGTAGACGGTGATGTAACTTGTTCCTATTTTGCATGAAAAACTAAATTTCACATTATATATACGAGACCAGGAAAGGCAAATTTAGTTAGGTTTTTATATCCCGGTATGTTCTTTCATACTTTGCGGATAATTTAATATCGAATTTTTGAAACATACTCCTTAATTTTATGGTTCTCGGTTATGGAGCTTACAGGATGATTTCTTTCTCTGTAAGTCTGTCTGAGGAACCTCATAATTTTACAATCCATAAAATCATGATCAATTATTGCAAAAAATTTAATTCAGTCTAATTTTATATATTATGGTTATTATTGAAATAAAAATTTTGAAGGACACTATTAATCCTGAACTTGGATTTAATTTCCCCAAAAATTGAAGCAATAATTTATATATATATTTTATGTGATTAAGCGTTGTGAAAAAGACAAGAATATGACAAGTGTTAAATGCAAATTAGCGTATTAAATTATTATTATTTATTATTTTTATAAAAAGAAAATTTATGTAACTAGAATTGTCTTAAAGTTAAAATAGAGCTCGTTTTATTATGTTTATCAAACTGGATGCTTTTTTATTTGAAGGGTAATCTAAACGATGTAAGACTTTAAGAAATGTGAAAAAGAAGCAAGTTATGGTGATTGTGTGAAGTAAAAAGAGGTAGTTTTTATCTTATTTTATTTTAATGCGTTTTAATTGGTAACGCATACAAAAATAATAAGATATTCCTAGAGCTGTTCATGCCTTTTATAGAACTGATTCCGTGCACGCACCCACTTGTGTGCTTTTGTTGTTTATGATACTGTTGCACTTCCTCTAAAAACTAATTATTACAAGCTCCATTTTTTTTTATCAAAGCATATTTAATCGCGTCAATACTTTCCGATTAGCAAGGACTATGTCATTTACATTATTAAACTAAATATGCATTATATCTAAGACTTCCTTAAATATTTTGTTTTCTAACGTGATAACGCTATGATAAAAGAAAAAAAAAACTTTACATGGCTATATAAAATATTTATTTAAGAAAAAGTTCTTAAATTACTTTTTTATGAAACATTCTTAAATTCCACAATCTTAACTGTCTGAAATAGTGCCCTGTTACACAAAAAGTTCGGTCATCCTGCTTTATGATATTGCAGTTTTTAGAAACACGTGCTATTTCTGTTTTTAATACTAAGTTATTACGTATTAAACTAAATAAATATTTAGAGACTAAAATAGATAAATTTCCTTAATTATAAATCTGTTTTAAGCAACCGTATTACTTAAATATTTAATTTATTGCATTACTTAATCTAACTTATAGTTTATTAAATGGAATGGCTGCTACGCTCAACAGTTTTAAATCAAATCGGTACTGGGGCACTGTAAACCCGTCAATTTATTCAACATTAAATTTAAGGAACTATTTATCTACTCTTGGTCAAAGTTCAACATAACGGAAGACTCTGGAAAGAGATTTTCAAATACAAGATAAGTTTGAAGTAGGGTTCGACGATCGCGTAGTCAATGAATAATGCATCTCTACTTACCTAAAGCAAATATCATTTGTTCGCAATCACTGGGAATGCTAATTAATGTCAAGTAAAGGAAGTCGGTAAGCAGTATTTTCGATTCAGATGATGATTTCCCACACTCCCTTAGGATTAGAATTATCCTCAGAGTACTTATAAAAACTTATTGGTGAAAACAGGTTTTGTACCTGGATGTAAATAATCTGTGACATAGTATAATATGTATTCAGTATATATATATCTATATATATTTAGCAAACTCGTCTTTATCCTGTAGAGATAAACATAGCAATGGAAAGAAAATTTTTGAAATGTACTCATTTGTTCTCTGGGGTATCTTTTCTGTGACTGGTCTTAAAACATCTATTAAAAAGACACCTGAAAAGTTTTAATAAATATTATTTATGTATTATAAAGTTTTCGAGAATTCATGGGGTAGCGGTATCATCTATATTAGCCAGTAACAACCTCCGTACTAAAATGATCGTTTTGGTCTAGTGGTTAAGTTACTCGGCTTCAGATCCGAAGGTCCCGGGTTCTGTCCTCCGGATAAGTGCGCCACTTCATTGGCATTTGAAAGATTTCACTTCATTATTTGTTTTTCAAATCAGTAGTTAAATACTTTTTGGATATAAAGTACTGTATATTATGATAATGAAAAAAAAATAGGAGAAAACTGTCTTTTTAATCTGATTTTAAAAGCTAACATAAAAGACTCTTAAAATGTAAATATATTTAACTTTAGAAAATTTAATCTACTTTTCAATTATTGTTACTAATTTTTTCTTCGGAAATCACTATTTTGAGTAAGTCAATAAAATGCAAAACATATTGTAATTCTTTTAGAATTTATTAAGTAAAAAATTACAATAAACAACTTTTTAAAACTGATAACTGTTCATTTCCTTACAAAAAAATTCTTTAAAATTATATCAGACATATAAAACTCCTTTTGAACTCACGCTGAACAGCATTTCATTCACTTGAAGGGGCTGAAAACTGTTATTTATGTCAACGTTGAAATTATTTAAAAAATAATTCAAATATGTTTGATATTGTTATATTCTGAATTTGCGTTCCCTCTAATAAAGAAATTTAAACAATTCCTACAAAATAAACATTTGAAATTTAGTTTTTAAATTTTATACTCATTTTAAGAATCATCTGACTTTTATGCTCGGTAATATTACTTTGAAATAATTGCTTAGTGTTATTAAAAAGCTTTTGTTTTCAAAATGTTCCCATGATATGCAGAAACACAATGTACTTGTATTAGTAATAATTTGTTTTTAATAATTCCTCTTAATTACAGAGCCTTAATGTGTTAACTATTGAAATATCTAAATATTACTTTAATAACTCAGTTAAAAAAATTTTAACACATATTAAATCTACCAATTCTTAAATTGTAAAGTTTAATAAATTGCATATTTATTTAAGACCATTATTACAATAACATAAAAGCGTGATTATATATATATATATATATATATATATATATATACAGTCACAATTTCTCTACAAGAGATAGATGAATAAGCATTAATCAAAACTGAAAAAAATTAAATTGCAAGATTACCAGACAATATATTTTAAAAGGATATATGAAAAATTAAAATAATACAGTTAAAAATATAAAAAATATATATAAAACTAAGGATGCTACAGTTTTATAAATATTGCTGACTTAGGACAGCTTATATATAAAATAATTTATATAAAAGTGTGGGGTTAAACATGTTTTGTGGCCAGCCAACCTTCCCCCTTTCTGTTAATAATACTGAGCGAAAACCTATTGAAATTAATTTATAAAAAATTTTAATCCATTATGAAAAAAAGGTAACTTACCTAAAAATTGCATTCAAAAATGAGGAGCCCGCACTAAATTTGAGTACAGTAAACAAGTTATTGCTAGATTTTGGACCCAAATTCAAATTTATACCATAGGAAAGGCTGAATATATATATGTATAAAGTAATTATTCATCTAGTTCATGATTTTTATAAAAAATATCATTATATATCATTACTTTATTTCCAGATTAATTTTCCTCTAACTGAATAAATAAAAAATTGAGAATTTTTTCCCAGAAACGAAATTTTTTGAGTTCACAGAAACAAAAATATTGACTCAAATGGTCGTAATACCTACATTTCCTTTTTATCTTGTTAAAAAATGCTCAGAGAATAATCCTTATATCCATACTTTATAATATTCTATTTAAAACTATTTATTTAGTTGTATCATTGTACATTAAGGATTATAAATTACACAGTAATGTTTTTGATAAAAGAGATGCTTTTAATTTTTACATTCCTAAAACTCAATAGTGGAATTCTAATTTATAAATTTCTACACATAGAAATATTATTTTTAACTATATTTAATGCTGTAATATATTTTAGTTAGCGATAAATCTAATATATTTTTAAATTTTAAAAACATTATTAGACATTTTATTAAACATGGATATGCTGCTAATTTTCTTTAAAATTATATTTCTAATAGTTCTCAGTGAGAAATGACAATATGTAATATTATTTGCAATTTAAGTTATTTTTCTTAAATTTGTTATACAGTTAATCAAAAGATGGTGCTACACGTTTCTTAAATTAATAATACTTTATTTTATTTTAGTATGATTGTGAATGTTTAGGAAGTCCATTTATTTTTCAATCAATTTTATATTAATACTAAGGTTTGTAAATGTATATATATAGACTTACTATTATTTTATCATAATTTGAAACGAGTTTAAATCCCTTCTACCCTGTGACCCAGCAAAAGATGTGGAAGGAATTAAAGGATCACTCGACCTGATGAATTCCAATTATTTTATTTGTCTCTATAATCAACTCAAACACAAATAACACTTTAAATAGGATAATTCCGCAAACAATAGAGAGAAGAAACGAGATTTGCGTTTGGGGAGAATATGTTCAATACTGTGGCCCTTCCTTAATATTACTTTACACAGAGCTTACGTATTTAATATCCTCACTACTACTTTAACACTCTAAACATCAACTTAATATGAGGTGACAGCACCTGAACTTATATGCAGTCTTCTACTCAATCCAACTAGACTCTAACACTTCTTGGTTATAATATTTTACAAGAACTTAAACCAATTCTGGTAAGCTTCACCTCGTAACTATCTTGTCACCTCTTGTTAGCTAAACTTCTGACTTTCTTACTTCTTTTTACCTATTTTATTCACTGTCAATTCACTATTCACTTCACTTCTAATCCACTAACAATTCACTAACTCTTAAACTCGTGAAGAAGGAATATATATAATAAACTTAATTTGCATATCACGTTTCCTTCTTTTTGGAGAAGATTGGTTAACAGTTGCTGGCCCAAAAGAATACCCAAAAGGACTGTTAGTGGAAGGTCACGTACAGATCCTTCACAAATTTACTAATTTACTTTTATGCGGTAATGTTAACCCTCCTATGTATTTGGAGGGAGACATATACAAGCTGCTGTGCTCACGAAGTAAGTTTTATCTTCTAGTTTTATAACATCGAATTTAGCTATATACTAGTAAGTACGTAGGCTATTAAATTTTATCGTTATATATTAATAGTATTGTGTATTTCAATTGTAATAATTGCATTTCTCTTAATATTTCTTCCTTTCCCTATAGCCTAGTGTATAGGTAAAATTACAGGAGTAGGTTGACTTGTGAAAAAACTTCGTTTAAACTTGAAATCTTGGTTCTTAAGGCTAAAAGTTTGCTATTGTGCAACTGTAGCTAATATTTCTTAACTGTCTTTACTGGTTATATTTCAATTTATAACTACATTGGTGTCCAAAAGTTAAGCATAATTGATAATTATGTGAATAAAGAAGGAACTGTAAATCAGAAGGGCGGGAAATGTGGTATGCGAGTGTAAAATGCTTATAAAATAAGGAAACAAATCAAAAGAATTATAATAATTAATTTTATTATCCAAAGTAGCAATTTGAAAGAAAACTGAGCATAGCAAGGATTCACACATTAAAAAAATGAAAGAAAACATTAAATAAAATACTGATGCTGCAGTTTAATAAGGCGTGTGGTCACCTCTGACAGCCAGGCACGCTGCACAGCGATTTACCATACTTGCAATGAGATGATGAATGAGTTGTGGGCTCAAACGGTTCCAAGCTTCTTGGAGAGCTCTCCTCAGTTCTGTAACGGAGCTTGGTGGGTGCGAAACGGCTGCAATTTTTCTCCCGAGCATATCCCATATATGCTCGATAGGATATAAATCAGGGGAGTTCGCAGGCCACGACATGCACTGGATGTTTTCCGTTTCAAGGAAGTCATCAATCAGCACCGCTCGGTGACATGGCGCATTATCATACCTGAATATGAAGTCAGGACCGACAGCACCTCGAAACAAGCGAACATAAGGCTCAAGAACTTCGTATCTGTATCTTAGAGCAGTCACAGACCCCGTGTCAAAGAAATGGAGGTCTGTGCGGCCGTCCATCATGATGCCTGCCCATACCATTGCCCCCTTGATGAAAAAGGATGTCTTTCCTTTATGTTTCTTGGGTCAAAACGTGTTTCCCGTTCTCTCCATATCGTTACCCACCAAGAATCACTACTCAGACTAAGCCGGGACTCGTCACTGAACATCAAATTGGCCCACTCTCCCATGTTGATTCTTCAAACTCCAGTTCAAACGAGCGTGTTTATGCGCAGACGTGAGGGGAATGCAAACTGCTGGTCTTCTTGCATACAGGCCATTATAATTGAGTCTCCTGTAAATAGTTTGTCTCGAAATTCGTCTTCCTGTGGCGACTATGAGCGCTGAACCCAGTGCTCTGGCAGTACTGCCCCTCTGACATAGCGCGCTTATTACCAGATATCGGTCTTGGCGAAGGGTTGTGACTCTTGGTCGACCTGATACTTGTTGTTGGGTAACATTTCCCGTTATTTGAAACCTCTGCCACAGTCTTGAGATCACAGACTGGTCCACATTCAGAATTCGAGACACTTCGGTTTGTGATCGTGAGGATTCCAGCATTCCAACGATTCTTCCTTTCGTAAACATGTTCAGTTGGCGTCTTTGTGCTATCATTCACCTTGTCGGATGGTTAACAATGTTCCTTCGCACAGCAGTTGCACGAAACTTGTCTGAACTACCTATGCTGCGTGAATCGGTTTCTCCGCGTTCCGACAAGCGCCGGTGTTTCGCGCAGGACGTTGAGTCGACTGAAAAGTTTTGCATAAACCCAATGTTTCTTCTTCGCCCAATTAATATCCGCAAGAAATTTGGAATATTTTTACGAATATTTACTCCATGTTTTTTGCATTTTACGATTTATGCTTAGCTTTTGGACACCATTGTATTTCCATATAATTATGGATTATATACAATGGACCACAAAAACGTTCGTACATTTGCTGTTTCATATAAAATTTAATGTTTTCAACTAATAAAAAATAATAAATCGGAATTTTTATTTTTTATGATATATTATCAATTTTTTAAATATATAATAAACTATATATATTCATTTTTTTTAAAAATAGTATAACTACTATTTTTAAAAATTAATAATAAAAAAACTACTAAAAATTACGCCACAAAAGTCTTTGTACATTTAACAAAAATCTCAACATATCTTTAAATATTGTATTTCTTTCTTAATTCAACTTTTAAGGATATCCTTTAGTATCCACAACAATTTTTAAAAGTTTTGGTATAGATGTAATAAGTTTTTTGTAATTTTACACGATTCCCCTCCATGCTTCTGTGATTATTTTTTTTACTTCACATTGTGTGTTTATATGTCATGTTTTCTTTTTTTTTAAATCAAATTCTCACCAAATATGATCTACTGGGGTAAATAAAGTGATAGAGGAGGTGTTTTCAGAATTTGGGGGCAGTTATAGAAACACCAGAGGACTACATTGAGAGCAATTCGCTTGGCATCATTGTGTTGGTAAAAAAAAGTCGTCTCCAATATCCACATTTTTGTTTTTTCTAAAAATTTTCTGCATACTTTTGGAAAGTTGTTCATTATTTTTTGATTGAGAATTTGGAGAGGGAGTATTGTAACTTTTTTTTATTCCAGCCCAGTTGTTTACGGCTGAAATGGAAAAAAAATCTGTTCTTTGGTACTATGTTTAACCTTAAAATCCTAGTCCCCAATCTAAGATTGTTGGGCTAATGTATTATTATGGTTTTTTGTTTACTTTAACAAAAACTGTCTTGTTCTATTTTTGCAAATCGCTTAATTTTAAGTTAGGATTATAATAATTGAATTTATTTTAATGATTGCACATTATATATACATATATATATATATACTAGCCTTTACCCAACCACTTCGCTGGGTACTTCATGATGTTATATGAATTTATACTGTTTATATATACATAAACTATTGATATCTTAGCATTAAGACCTTATAATGGTTGATTTAAAAAATGACAGACCTTCCAAATAATAATTTCAAAAAATTAAAGTATGATTATCTTTTATTCTCTTGTAAAGTGGATTTCCACAAAACCCACTTTTAGTGGATTTCTACTCAATAAATTAAACATGCTTGTCATCTTTCAAGTTTAAATCTAATAAATAAGTATATATATATATTTTTTATTAATAAGCTCCAGAAACCACCTTTGCGAGTCGATTTCTGTAAGAAAAGTTCAACAAATACGTTCAATTCAACAGCAGGGACATGCATGCCACATTTTATTATTGTAGGTCTAATAGTTCGAAAACGGGTTTTTTTTATTAAAACGCAATAAAAGATTTTCTCTCCCCTATAGGAGTCGATTTTCATAAAATTCTTTCTCAGCGATTTTCCATTCAACTAAAGTAACATGCATACTAAATTTCATTACAGTAGGTATTAGTTCGTAAACGAAAATTGCTTATAAATAAATCCCAGCAATCCCCCCCCCCCTTAATAGGAGTCAATATCCGTAAAATCCATTCCCACCGGATCTATATTCAACTAAAAAAAGAAAGAAAACATGCCAACAAAATTTCAAGTCTGTACGTCTAAAAGTTCAAAAACGGTAATATGCATCTTCAACGATCCTTAAGCTCTCGCAACGACATTTTGGTTCGATCTTCAAAACGCTTCTTGTAACCGATTTTCACTCCATAAAAGAAACAGGCCTACCAAATTTCTGTAGGTTTAATAGTTCAAAATAGGAATATTTATATCTAACGCCCCTTAAGCCCTTGTGAAACCCCTGAGAATTCAATTTTTGTAAAACCCCTTGTGTAATTAATTTCAACTTTATAAACGGAACAGGCCAACCAGATTTCAAGGTTGTAGGTTCAATAGTACAAAAACGGGAATATTTATCTATAATACCGCTTAAGCCCCCACAACGCCCCTTAGAGATCAATTTTACTAACTCGGAAACCTTTGCAGGCGTGCGTCTAACTATTCTAAGTTTCATCGCAATCGGATAAATATGACAGGCACATAGGCATGACAGACACGTTGGAAGGAATGACAGACACATAGGCGCAAAAATTCATTTTTATTTATATAGATTATATTGTGTGTTCATAAATAAATATTTAACATATAATGCATTGTAATTTCAATCACACATTAGTTCTCACGCTGCGCATCCCGCGATTTCCCCTTGCAAAGTACACGTAGCAGAAGTAGCACTACGCGGCGAGAGGGTTTAACACAGTAACAAATTTAGAAATTCTAACATATTATTACATCACGCCATACGGTTGCATCATTTGATGAAAAATACATAAATGGCAATCGAACATAATCCATTAAATAAAACTCTAAAATTATCTGCGTGAATGCAGGTCGTGTTAAGAAGAAAGTAAATTTAAATTAGTTTTGTTCGAAGAGGAGCAGTATAAAAATATCCATATTTATCAGTTATAATATTTTATAAGGAACTTGCACAAAATATGTATCATTTCACAGCATACTTGAAGTTTTCCAAGATTTTTCTAAGAGTTTACGTATCTATTGGGGCCCAGAGTTGATTTTAGCAGGCATGCAGCGTGTGCACCGCACGCTGGTGACCAAAACAAGGGGCGGCCGCAGGCAGAATATAGCTCTATCAATCAAGCTAAGTTTCTTTCGAATTTCTCAAATACTGTAGTTTCTTATATGCTGAAGAATATATATGAGAATGCTTAATTTTTTTCAACGAATATTAAGTTGTTGAATTTTTTTTCTGTCTGGCTTCTCGATTCCCCCTCCCCCTACACGAAATAGAAAAGGTGAAAAAAATTTCTGAATTTAAGTCGGACATTGAATCAGATACGTAGTAGGCAGATACCTTAAACTACAAATAATCTGATAAACTAAATTATGAATTTTTTTTAAAAAATTTGATTTTAAAATTTTCCTCGGATATCTTTAAATTAAGCTATAGTGAGGCCTGTTTTTTGTACAGTTTTGTGTTTGTTGTTGTTTTTATCTCAGAAAAGAAACCTATTTTTATAAGAACATTCTTTTATCATTCTAAATTTTATTTGCCTTATATGCATCCAGTTGGATTAGGAGCAGGTTAAAAGAGATTAAACCTGCAGTGGACGCTAGTAAAAAACTTCTAGTAAGATTAAATACTCCCCAGGCACTAAAAATAATTTCTTTTCTTGATTCAATAAATCTATAAAGAAATTTCCCTTGTTCTCTAGATTCTTCTGACAAACTTAACATGAAAGCGGCCTTTTTTGACGTCTCCCGTAATTTCTGATCTTTTCTACAGACTTCTGCAGCAAAAAATATTGTGGCAAAGAAAAAGAGGAGATTTAATGGCGTATATATTATTTTTTCAGTTGTATAAATAGGGTTGCTGTAAGAATAAAACCCAAGAACGTTTGAGAGTGACTCAAATAAATCGGTAAAATTAGCAGCGCAAAGCCATATTACTTCTGGAGACATAGTTGATTCCACAAGATGAGCAAACTGCTGAATAGCGGA
This sequence comes from Trichonephila clavata, assembly GCA_019973975.1. Classification (NCBI taxonomy): domain Eukaryota; kingdom Metazoa; phylum Arthropoda; class Arachnida; order Araneae; family Nephilidae; genus Trichonephila; species Trichonephila clavata. The sequence continues at coordinate 13,564 of BMAO01014453.1, read as the reverse complement.
ATATTCACTGAGAAAACTTGTTGAAATACTTTTAGTATCCGCAGCCTTGAGCCACAGTTTTAAGCGATGATTGCATTCGTCGATAATTCGACATAAGAAAATGCACAAAGAAACGTAAAACAGGCCAGAAAAAAATGGTATTAATTCTGCGAGACACAACGAAATAAAGAGATTACACAATAAAAATGGTATTTTAACCGAAAAATGTAAAACATATTTTCTGCCAAACAGTACTTCCTCGAATAAAGAGTCCGTAAGTTCAGGATTATTGTATAACAGAAACAAAGTTATTGCGTATCCAATTATGGTAGGAATTGCTATTGCAATTAATCCGATATGATTAACGTGAACATATTGCTTCATAGCTGAATGATATCTTCTTCTAAGACTGAAAAATCTTTTCAACATAACTAGGATTTGACGTTTCTTCAGCCACATGCAGTAATAACTTCCCAAAATGAATATTTTCCATAGAATTCTTGAGAAGTTTACCTTCTTACATTGAAAAGTATGACATTTAAGCACATCGTCAGTGTTTAAACTCAATCTGTAAAATATGCCCAAATTAAACAAAAAAATAAATGTAGCATGGAGATATTTGCATAATTTTCTTTGTGCAGCATTTGGTGCTACAGGCATTCCAAATATAAACATTGTTTTTAAAAGAACATTCGATCTTGAAATCGTCTGAGGTAAAAAGCTTTTCATTGCGTTTCTTTGAAACGTTATATCGAAAGCATAATTTAAAATATTTTAAAAGGTGCTCGTATTTCTTATATAAATAACTCAGCTTCACTAAAATACATAAATGATATCCATTAGAAATATTTCTAAAGTTTCTTGATTCTTACAAGCATTTTGTAGAGTAACATTTTTATCTTAAGCATTTTAGACAGACCAATACAAAAAAGACATGCGATCTGTATCGTTTTCAAATAGCATTAATTTGTTATCTGTTGCGAATTTTCCCAATGAAGTCATTTTATTTTTGTAAACGTAATCAATAACTCCTTATCAATTTGTAAAATGATTTTTGAAGAATAAAAAAAAATATTGATGATAAAATCTATCGATTAATAATGCACGGACAATAAGTTGCATTCTATGTTATAGGAAAGAAAGAATTGTTACTATAAATACAAAAATCAAGTTCTGAGACATCTAATCAAGTAAATGAGTTAAGAAAATTTTCAGTTTTCATGATATTAGACACAGATATTTATCTTTCTCAACAGAATAAAAATTATGTCTTTCAATGGAACGCACGTTTGTAATCTATTTAAAATGGGCATTGTGTTTTTATTTGGCAAATGTGTTATTTTTTGCATGACGCTGAAGGAAAGTAAACGTTTAATAAAAAGTCAAAATTCACGTATTTTACAGTTACGCATTTACAGTTTTAAAATTATATTATTTTATTCACATAAGTTGCAGTTTTTCACGTATTTTAATCTACTATTAATTTTTAAAGTATCAAGATATATTTAGCCCAGGAGTGGTGGTGCGGGTCACAGAGTTACCTTAAGATCACAATATATTTAATTCTGGGAAAACTGTTTATTGTTACTAATTACCTTGTCACTATCTTATTATTTGACAGTCTTCATAGGAACTAAAAGGAATCTGTCACATATCGCCTTCTTTTTTGAAAATGGAAAAAAGTGTTCTTACAATCTTAACGTACTTGGGGTGGCTGAGTTCCCCCATGACCACTTTTTATTTAAAATATTTTTTATGAACAGGTTACATGTTCCACAATTGGAAATATTCCGAAAGTTTCTAGATTATTGCAAGTATTTCGTAACGTAATAGTATTATTTATAGCATATGAGATAACCCCCAATACACACACACACAAAAAACAAGCCATCTGTATTGCTTTAAAGCAGCATAATTTTTTAAAAATTTGTTGAGAACTTTTTTTTAATATTTTTAATGGACACATCTGTTTGTAATCAGTAACTCAATATTAATGTGAAAAAAGAATATTTTCGAAAAATAAATAAATTAAAAAGATTGATGATAAAATGCATCGATTAATATAATGCACAAACAATAAATTGCATGCAATGTTAAAAAGAAGATTTTTTAATACAGTCCTAAATCAATTTTTGACATTTTTTATTAAGTAAGTGTATTAAGAAATTTTTTTTAGTGTTTTCGTGATATCATATACAAATTTTTATATTTCACTGCAAAATAAACATCATGCCTTTCAATGGAAAGTATACATTTAATCAATATAAAATGAACGATGTGTTTTAGTTGGATAAGTGGGTTTTTGAACATAACGCTGAATGAACGTAAACTTTTAATGAAAAGTTAAAATTCATTCCTTTTCACGCATTTGAACTTACTGTTAAATTTTAAAGTAACTAGAAATTGTTAAATAAGTTGGAATTAACTACTCTGTATTACGAAGAAATCTTATTTCACAATAATAATGCGTGGCTACGGTAGACTAGTGGTCAAGGTAACGAGCTCATAGCCGGTGTGTCTTGAGTACGAGCCTTGTATAGTTGGAGACCCCCATGCAGAGGTGGCCGTTGCAGGTTAAGTATATCGAGGCTCAAACGTCCTCTTGTGGTGAGGTGTGAAAGTTAGGAAAGGGGAGTGCCAGCTCAGGTGTTGCCTTTGTCTTTTGACCATGGTTCAAAATTACGAAATCCGTTGCCAAAAGCTCTCGAGTAGCTGGATGGTATGATGCTAATATTCACTCATTCACCCTATAGCTCAAGAAAACAATCGTTATGCAAATTTCATCCAAAAGGAGCTACATAGAAAAAATACCTGATATAATAATTATATGAAAAAAGAAAATTCACATTTTTTTTTAATTGCAAGTATTCACATCCACCGGTTGAAAAAGGAATTCTACAAAAAATAGTTGTGTAGGAATCCCCTAGGAATAAAAGAACTGAGACTTTTTTAGATTTCCATGTCAATGATAAATAAATAAATATTTTATTATAAACTTTTGTTGTTTACAGATGAAGGTCCATTTTTAATTCTAATTCAGTGAAGTACACGCTATTCGTTTGAATAACAGTTACTCCTTATTAAATATGATAGAAAGCATAGTATTTTTCAATTAGGGTTAAACTCGTGCAAAATAGTGTTTCCAAAAATTTAAAATAATATTTTTAATTAGTGCTCACACATAATTTTAAGAGAACTGCAATTCAGCCTCACACACAGAAACAAGTGATTAACAAAAAACAAATACTTGAAGCTAGACGAGAAAATTAACATGCTAAAAAGGTAAATAAGAATGAATGTATGAAAATATGAATAAAATTTATGACAGAACTAGCTGTACCCTACTTCGCTGTGGCACATTTTGGTTGCTTGGATGAGAAATGAGGAACAAAACAAAGCATGCATTAAAAAAAATTAATATTGCATTACTTGTGGGGACCTAATATTTTTTTGTTTTACCATTGTTTGCGTAGGTATAAAGGCTATCTGGTTTGCCGGCACGGAAACACGCAACATACGATTGTCCATGTGAGAAGCAATCCGCACCTAAATCTAAACCAGACAATTCTAAAGATTGACTTTGAGTTTTATTGATTGTGATTGCAAACGCCAATCGAATTAGGAATTGCAATCTTTTAAATTTAATTGGTGTATCGGTCGGGATCATGGGAATTCGCCTTTGAAAGGCTTAGTTAATATCGTTGCTTCTACTACATTGTTCATCTATTTCATAACTGCGAGCCGCATGCCGTTACGGAGTTTTGGCTGATTAACATTAAGCAACATGATATTTGAAAAACCTATTTTCAATTTTAATATGTGTGGTAACATTCCTGGCAGATCAAGAGAGTTCAAAAACTCCGATGGGTAATTAACTACTTCATCTGCTTCCACAACGGTATCTATCGATTTATGTATAGTTCCCTCTCTTTGAATGCTGGATTGTATAAAATTATTAAGTTGATAGACAGCTTTACTCTTCGCGTCAAGGACAGCTCGTTCACTGTGCCAGTCGTAATTCCTATAATTAATTTAAATATTAGGAAATAGTTTTTCGATAAGTTCTTCTTCGTATGTTACTAAATTACAAAAACTATCAGGAAACGATATTCGTCTTGTCTCTTCTATTGGCAGCTGTCTTTTTCCAATGTCCAGTTACATCGTGAGAATACCTCGTCTGATTGATCGTTTTGAAGCTGGACAAGCATATTCGCAGTCAACTGTAACGTACGTACGTGTAACCACAATGTTGAATATTTCAAGCAAGCACTTATTTCGTCCCCCTGGTGTCAATCGAAAAACTACAGGCAATTTTTGTCTAAAATATCCTGCGAGTAATATCAATGCATCCTCGAATGGTTCAACGTTTTTACGCAAATCTTGTCGCGATTGAGATTTTTATCTTTTAAGATTACTATTTTTCGTTTCTCAATACCTGCATTCCATAATGCTTAAGACTTATTAAGTAATTCAGAAAGAAAACTAGTTAAATAATAATTTCATTAGTTACTTGTTTATCAATTAATTTTACAAAAATTACTGTTTAGTGTATGGTTATAAAGTAAAATTGAAAGTATATTTTTGAATAAATTTGTATATAAATGTGCCTATGAGGAAAGTCTTATTCTCAGAATTTTTATGTAGAACTTGGTATGTATAGTACTTAAATGATTAATGCTATTTATGCTGTACAGCAAAGGTGTCAAACTTAAAGACTGGCTTGGGCCAAATAAACTAATGTTTGACTTAAGGTGGGCCATGAACAAAATCAATATTCACTGACATGCACGTTTATTTCGAATAATGCATTACAATAAACAGATATAAAAAAACAAGAATTTAATATTTACGTCTTGACACTTGACATCTTTTCTCTGCTAATATCTTTCCTATTTTGGGAGAAATTTTGAAATTTTGATATATATCATTGTGTGGCAATAAACTGGCCGGGCCTCAGAAACGCAGTCCAGCATTTTTGAGTTTGAGTGATACGAGCTTGATACCTTTGTGGTACAACGTCCCTGAAGAACTATTTTCATGTCCAATTTTAAGCAGTTTATTTGACAGTAAGTTTCTTAAAGATGTAGCTTTAATTATGATTAAAAGTATCGTCTTAGCCTTTTAACGATATACCAATGAATTCGATTAGGACTGAATGAGAAAAACCATACGAGAACTCAGCAAAATTAACTTAATAGACTTGAAATGATTGATTCTAAATCAGAACGCTTTATCAAAAAATTCGAATCCATTTTAGTTTATTTTAAATAAAACTGCGCATTTGTTTATGTTGATTTATCAGACTTTAAATCTCTCTCTCTCTCTCTTTCTTTCTCTAACTCATCAATCCACCACCAGAAATTATTACATAATATTTTTAAGTACCATTGAAGAATTATTTTAAATAGACATTTATAGTGTAATATAAAGAGTTACGTGAAAAAATATTTTATTTCCGGTGTAGAAAGAAGTCCCTCTTATGTTGGACCACATTAATGATACTTAATTAGCAGCTCACAATATCAGAGTATAATAAGAATTTTGCTTGCAAAATCTTTCAATTTTTAAAATCCTGTAGAGAACTGACATTCATAATTTTTTTTATGAGACACATCCATGGCAAATAAGTAATGGATACAATATATCACGTGTTTGCACTATAATCATATGATAGTCTTGTTTCATTATTGGAAATATTGAACAGTCTTTTACATTTTTTTAATACTATCATATTCTGATTTTTATGCACTTCCAAAAAATGCCTTTTTATAGCATTGGAGGACCTATGTATAATAACAGATGAAAAAAAATTAAGTAATTTTAAAAATGGTACAAAAAATATTGGATGTATCTATTTTAAATTATGATAAGGTTCTGACGTATAATAGTACTTTATTAACCACCATCATTTAAAAAAAAACTTTTTGCCTCAGTTAATTTTTTTCCGAAACACGTGTTTGTTACATGTAAGCGTTCTACTTTCGAATTTTTTTGATATATTTTATGTGTGTAGAAGAGATTTTTTTTATCGTAAGACGAGGTTAGTAGCAACAAAGTAAGACGTTACATAAGAATTAGAAAAAGGAAAAAAATATAACATAATAAAAGAAACTAACTCATCATAGAACCCACAGTAAATATGGAATTTCCCATGAAATGGACAAATCGAGAATTTATGGCTTTTGTGGTCGATAATAAAGCGACAATATTGCTTTCAGCAAATATTCCCTGATTATATTTGTTCGAAAGGTGTTTTGATAAAAATTAAGAAAATAAGAATGCCATAAAAAGAAAAGAAATCCCTTATGAAATTCGAAATACAATAAACCAATAGCCTAGTGGATTTTATTAGATTGTGAAAATATCTTATTTTTGCAAAAAACTTTCATTTTGTAAAATGATACCGTGCCATCATTGTTTGAGCTAATACCATCCTTTACTTCAATACGTATTAAATTATGGGTAAAGTAACATTTTTTAAGTACTTATGATGATGCTCAAATTCAAAACAAATATATGAATTATTTCATCTCTAACGAGTACAGCTCGGAATGTTCTTTAGAAATTAAATTCTATATTAATGCGCGTATTGAATACCTAACAAAAGTGTTTCAACATCTAACAAGTTTCTTGTCCAGGACTTCTTTTAGAGTGTAAATTTCCTATAGATTTAAAGTGTTTATTTTGTGTTTTACAGTTAGTTAAAAATGTAATCAATTTGAGATTTGCAAAATTATCTGAAACTAGATTGCAAGACATTGAATGCTCTGACAAAAACAAATTAGTTTTACTCAAAAAAACTAAACAAATGCTGCAGTAGCCAATTATTATTATTTCTTATTGTAAGAATTGTGGAATTTTATAAATACAGGTTTAAAAATTATTTACAATATTTCCGACTTTTTAATACTTATTTTGAAGGAGTTAATTATGATATAACACTTGCTTTTTATCTAATAATTTTACATCATATTTTATCTAAAAGTGTCTAACAATGTCACATTCACTTGGTAAAATATTAAGAAAATAGATAAAAAAATACTTGTACGCGCAATAATAGATATTTTTTACAAATATATTTTGTGCGTTAATAAAATACTTTGAATTTCATGATTTATCATTCATACTACCTTAAATTGTTTAAAACTTATATCAATTTTTAGACTTAAATTGGATACTTGAAAGCACAATATTTCTGCTCATTTAGGCAAATAATTATAACGTCGTATTTATTCTTATTTATATCAACATTATACAAAAATTTCTTAAGGTTGAGTTCCTTTTAAAAAAATTCATGTTTAATACCTGAAATTCTGGAAAAAAAAGATTACGATAATGTTTTTATAGGCAAATAAAAGAAATCCATCGAATAGTCCATTCATTTATGTGGACTCTGCAGTGTAGTAGCCACGGTCCCGAGCCCATGGTCAGCGTATCATGAGTTCGAGCCCTGCAGCCATTGAAGACTCGCCGTATAGAGTAGCTAATCCATGTTAATTTGCCAAGGCTCAGAGTGCTCCCGTTGGCATTGTGTAATACTTTTAAGAGGAGATGCTAGCTTATGCGTCATCCTGGTCACTTGACCGTGTTTCAAAAGTACGAGGTTCGTCAATCATACTCCCGTGTATCTTAATAGAACAACGTTAATAATATAAACACTCACCAACTTATTAATTTATTTTTGAATCTTTGCTAAGCATAACGAAACAACACATACTGATAATCATTTCAGCTCAGCATAAACTAAGTGGGCTCAAATGGTTCGGTGAAACATATGGTGTGAAATATGTTTACTCATATAGGCAAACAAGGTTCTTTGTCCTTCAAAGTATTCCTCATTTGATGTTAAGAATGTAGACAGCGTGCTACAAGGCATTAAAAATTACGCGAGAAGATGCCTATTGGGATGTACTTCAATTAGCTGGTCGCATGTATTGAAATCTCCTCAACTGTCTCGAATCTTTCTTTTTTAAAGCTATCTTCAGTAAAAATAGAAACAGAAAGTAATTCACGAGAGCCCAGCTCAGAAGAATAAACAACTAACATAATCCCCTTTTTGACTAGAAACCGGAGACTGAGGTCTGAGTATGCCGTAAAAGGTTTCTTGGTTTCTATTCCACAATGACACGCAAACAAATAAAGCAAACGTGGAACTTCAATTTCTAGATCTGACAAATTGCTTAACTTCCTTTAAGCTTTTAAACAAAGGTAGTACAAAACATCATTCATCGTTTCTCCTCTTCTTTCTACAACCGAATGTCTCTTTTATCATCTATTTCTCTGTCGGTTTTGGTGTACTTTGCAGGACAAACACTGTACAACTTTTACAAGATGCAGAGTGGCAGATCCTTTCAATATCTGTATTGAAGAGACAATTTCCTTAGCCGCGTTTTGCTGAAGAGTGAACCTAAATTAAGCATCAGGTTTGAATGCGTTACGCTTAATCGCCTTTGTCGGCTCCAATCTGCAATTGTGCTCGGTCGGAGACGTGAGCTTAGTTTTGAATAGAAATCTTTTTATACACGTGTTGTTTATTTTTTTAAAATAAAAACTTCATCCATGCTTTTTTCTCTCGTAAAGTTCCATTTTCTGTAATTAAATATTACTGTCATACAGCCCACTTCCAATAGACTCCAGCAAGTAAACGAGAGAAAAGAAGTGGAAGCAAAAATAATTGAAAAAAAATATTATTCTTATGTATTATATCGAAGATAAAAGAAACGAAACATTTGGAACTATTACTTGATTCAGTAGAAAGAGCATTTGAGTGCAAAGAAGTGCAAAAAGAATTAATATCCGAAATTTTAATGAAGTTAATTAGCGACGAAGTTTAATATTTGGGTTTATATTAGTGATGACAACTATGGAGAGAGATATTATATACGAGAAAATAAAAGAATTAGTTTTGAAAAAGTATGGGTCCTCTCCTTTTGTTTGCTTAGAAATTTTAAGAAAAGTAACAGCTCTCAGGGCATACGTTTTTCTAGCCTTACAAAGAAAAGGACGTAATATAAGGAAAAAAAGGTACTTATGTATTATCGCAACGGTATTGGTGCCATTATATGAAATTAAGCACATAGTTGACAATTCGGTGCGTACTACACATGGGAAATAAGAATTGTCAACTTGGTGAGTTATCTTGAACGTTGGCACTGTTACCTTATAAACGTATGTATTATATAAATATAATCTACATGAGAGTAATTTACATATTTATATATATTTCAATAATTCCACAAAATAACTTTTAAATTGTATATAAACTATATAAGAATAGATAATTAATTAAACATTACCATTTTATAGAAATTGGATGAAATAAACAAATCCTCCGATGACGAAAAAGACAACTACTTAACTCCCGCTTGTGAAAATGTTGTAAAATAAAAGTAGTACATCAGAGTTTTTCTTGTCCAAAATAAATCAGTTTTCGCTTTTATCGTGTGGTCATAAGCACTCACACAATTTTTTTTACTTGGATCATTTTCTCAGAAACAATTTTTTTATTCTTTAGTGAACATCTTTTTAGTGCATTGCAAAAGTACCTGCAAAAAACGGAATATTTCTATCATTATTATTGACAAAAAATCATTGTTATAATTTTTTTCTTGTCTCAAGAATAAATTCAATCGCCAAAATATTCTGAACCGAAGTAATTTAACAGACAAATGATTTTACAGTTGTTATGATGATTCGAACGAGAAGGAAATCATCAAATCTCAGAGGACACCTACGAGATGCATCGTCAAAGCTTCAGGGGAAACAAGGAAATAAGGCAAATTTGAAGGGTGTTGGTGTAAACAAAACATTGTCAGGGCCTGGATCGAAGTATTTACCGAGAAGTGGTGGTGGTCTCACTTCCACCACTTTGATACATGTGAAATACCCTCTTGTTGTTCCCTGAATCATTACCGGTAGTTTGATAGCCAATAGTCTATACTCATGGAGTTCGTAAAGAAGACTTCTATTGTCTTCACAGCCAGACAACTCCGGATGTAATAGTGTCTGACTAGAGTGAATAAAGTCACATGGTCATGTTCTCAAGAGAGAAATTAGCTGTACTTCTGTCCAATGATAGTCACCATGTGCATGTGTGCTACCGAAGTGGTCACAAGTCTAATACGGCTGCATTTTTAGAGTGATTCACCGTGCCACAATGTAGTGTCATGGTTTTCAGCACATCGTCCATGATATAATATTAACACTGGTTTGTATTCGGATCACTGTGACAAGGCAATGATACGTTGATAATGAGCTGTATGTGGTGAGGTTCCCCTTTCTATAGCGAAAACGGAATATCTGTATTCAACAGGGACCACATATATTTGACCACATACAGCACACATCAGTGACAATGTGCTCTGGTCTGAATGAACAAATATTCTCTTGACCTTTATTCTCTAATCTGAACACTCACTAATCGAATATGGTTGGGACGTGATTGAAAGCCGTTTGCATATCCTTTTTCCTTAGCGTTCCGAAGACGAACGATCGCAAATGGATAACAAGGAATGAAAAGCCGTCTCTCAGCAAACCATTCGTTCTCTGATTAGTTATTTATTTCAGTGTAAGGCTTTGTACATTTCTATTCAAAATGACTCTACAACCTAATGAGCTGCCATGGTTTTCATTTCTGTGTTATAAATATTTCAAGATAAACCTAATTGCCTCTTTCTGTTGAATCCCTCCAAATTAAAAACATTCCTTTTTGGTGTTCATTTTCAATGTCATATAGCAAGGATGACGAAAAAATGACACGCATGTCATTGATGGCACACAGCAGAATATTTTGGACGCACCATCGATCAAAACGGTTTGCATTTCAGCTGAAAATAAAGTTCACTGTGAAGTATTATGACCAAACGGAGTGATCAGTCGCAGTGCGACGAGGAGCAGATTCGTTTGTTATGTCTCGTGTAGTTACGTCGTGCATTGATATTTCTAATGATGCAAAGCTCATCTACGCATAGTAGAGGGAGGTATGTAACCATTTCTAGATATATTCTAACGTTTACATTAGTGTTTCAGATAGTATGAATGTAACTTAACAATGATCTAATTCTTATCTAGTAGGCCTAATTCATCAAGTGACTCTCACAGCTTCATTTTACCTGTGACAAAAGCGGAAGACAGACACAATACAGATAGAAATCTCGTACAAGTACTCAATTTCAAAAACAAAACAAAAAACTGCGCATGCGATCATTGCAGTCAGTAAAAAGCTCCCCCCCCCTTTGGGGGGGGTGATCAAGCCACATAGTCAATTTCATCGAAACAACTGTATTTTAAAGTTTGAGTTACAGATTTACGATTTTTAGCTGGTATTTAACATGGCTAAAATCAACAACAAAAAGTGCAAGACATTAAGTGTAACAGGAAATTTCAGATTTCGTGGACTGAGAAATATGGCATGATCAGTGTAGGTAACAAAGCGGTGCATATTTTATGTTCTGGAACCGTGGTGTGCAGAACATCGTCTGTAAAACGGCATTTTGAAACAAATCACAAATTCATTTGTGAAAAAAGTGAACCAGAGCAAAAAGAATAAATTTCAAGTGCAATAAAAAACAGAAATATACAGTCAACGTCTATGATTAAATATGTAAGCAACAATTGTTATATAAGTGCGGCAAGTTACTCGGCTGCAAATGAAATTGCTTGGAATGGTAAACCCTTTTAAGAGGAAAAGTTTTTGAAGGAAGCTTGGTTGAGACATGCACGTCGCTCCTTTTTGATGATTTGATAATAAAATAAGATAATTCAGTGCATCAAATATAGTCCCTATCTAGAAACACACACACACACAAATAGAATTTTAAAACTGCCCGAAAATGTTCCAGATCAACAAAAAAATGACTCTAACACCACTCGTTTTGTATCGCTGCGTATTGACGAAATTATTGACATCACTAAATCTGCATAATTGGCTGTCTTTTCTAGATATTGAGCAGTAAACTTCATTAAGGAAGAATTAACTACTATAACATCGTTGATAACAACTACAAAAGGGAACAGATATTTGTACAGCTGTAAAAAATGTGCTTGCTGAGAAAGAAATTAATTTGCAAAAAATTGCTTCGGTAGCAACTAATGGTGCTCCAAATATGGTAGGCAGAAAAAAAAGAAGTCTCATTTCTTTATTTAAGACAGACGTGGGGCATTCGATTCTTGAATCCCACTGCATTATTCACCAACAAGCCCTGAGTGCAAAGAGGGGTTTAACATATCTTGATAATGTAATAACTTTAGTCACAAAAATAGAGACAGAGAGAGAGAATTCAACCCCTCACATCGTCACAGGATTTAAATAAGCGAAAGTTTGATGTTTTGTTGGATGAAATAAATTCGCGGTTTTTCATGGCTTACTAATGTACAATAAAAAATGTTTGCTGGTTGAGCCATGGAAACGTACTTCAAAGATTTGTAGATTGCTTGGAAGAAATCATACTGTTTCTGTAAAATGAGAGCAAATTTGTACCCACAGTTGATGGATATCATGTTGTTTTCAAAATTGATTCTTTTTACAGGCATATCAACAATTCAACAAATCAAACTTAAAGCTTCAAGGCACAAATAAATAGTAATTGCCGGATGGATTTCATTCGCGCTTTTGAAGCTGAACTGTGTGTTTACAGAAAGGATATTAATACTAGAAAATACAAGTACTTCCCAAACTTGAAAAAAAAATATCAAAGATTTAAATGCCCATAAGAAACGAGATGATGAAACAGTTATTGGTGAATTTATTTGCATAATTGATTCTTTAATCAACGAACTTTCAGAGAGATTTTCTCAGTTCAAGGAATTATCGGAAACAATCAAATTTATTATGTACCCTGATGCGATGTCCTTTGATAAACTGAACTTGGCCCAAATCGATTGGTTGGAAATTGAGAATTTGAAAGGCAATTGATTGATTTTCAATCTAGTTCAATATGGATTCAAACATTTATTAAAACAAGAAAAAAGTTGGAATTGATTGAAGCAAAAATTTTAACAGGTAATATAAGTAAAAATACCATTAACGAAATTTTGGAAACATAGAATTTGATTCCAGACGCATTTAACTGTTTGAAAAAGCTGTTAATCCTATTTTTATATACGTATGGCAGCGAGTTACTATTTTCAGAAATGAAAACCACCAAAGACTCGCTTAGAAACCATTTAGCAGACACAATTAAGCATGCTTTCTGCTAAAAGTTACATCTTACAATCCTGATATAAGTTATTTGTCATCTAATCTACAACAACAAAAGTCACATTAATTTAAATTACATTTCTAACTAAAACATTCCCTACTAAGCAGAAAATAAAATTTTCATATTAAATAAAGTGTTTTGATTTGATTGTATTTAGTTTTGTTAGTTTCGCAATAATCACAAATCAAAATTTTTTGATGGAACGTCTATAGCTCATTAAGCATTTCTTTAGAAAAAATGGCACATTTATCCAAAAAGGTTTGCCACCCCATCGTATAGTATAATTAAATTTTAGTTGAGTATAACTTTGTTTTTCTATTCTTATAATAGAATGTCTGATAGATTAAAATTTTCTTAGTAATTAAAATACCCTGCAAGATGTTTGC
>BMAO01014452.1:0-119169 GCA_019973975.1 Trichonephila clavata | reverse complement strand
CGTAATGCTGAATGAGCTATCCCTTTACATGTTAAGAGAAAAAGAATTAATTATTTGTGAAATATTTTGAAATTTTAAAAACATTGCATTATAAACAAATGTATGAGTTACAGTGTTACACATTTTGATGAAAATACAAGCATCTTTCTGTCCGAAAATGTGCTCCGCATTTAGTTCAAGCTCCGCTACATTTGGCGAAAACAGCCTTAAAACAAAAGTTGAAACATTTTGTTTCAAACTATGACACACAAATTTTCATTTAAGTTAAAAAAAAAACAGGTAAATGCTATGAATTCAACAATCAATTCGCTGAAAATATTCATGCGAAAATTTACGTTCATGAACGTTCATACAGAAAAATGAATGTCAAATCGAACTAAAAAACATACCTAGCTTTGTTCAAGAAAAATAACACAGCTGCACAAAAATATATATTTTTCAGTAAAACTCGAAGTTAAAAAACACATGGGTATAGAAGCATAATTATACAAAACGCAAAACTTTTCAGAATGTTAAAATTATACACATTTTCTTTCTTTCTTCGAAGATAATAGCTCACAAAAATTCAGCAACAAACCATATTTTTAAGAGACCTAATGGGAGTTTCAGATGTACATTCAAATGTACAAATCAAATGTAAGTAAAAAAAGGTAGACGACGATCTACACTTTTATTTCGATGGAACATATTAAATTCTGCTTTGTTTTGAATAAAGAACTTTCAACATGTATTACAACAAAGGTGGTTTTAAACATATCTTAAAATGCATGGTATAAAGTCAGAACAAAATTTTGAATGGGACAATGTAACGTTTAATTTCATTTTTGAGTAAAAAAACAGAAAAAAGTGAATTCGGTTTCTAAAAAATATTAAATATTTTTGCATAATGAAATATTTATATTCACTACCTCATATTCTTACTTTTTATTAGTATTTTTAAAAAATTGAGAATGAATGTATATTTATGAGTAAACTTAGTCGAATTTTATTATAAAGTTATCAATAATTTTTTTTATGGAGAAGGATATTAGGAAAATCATTTTTAACTCATTTTAAGCACAATAAAAGAAATTAAGTTTAATTCAGTTTTGATGTAATTGACTTTTATAAACATAGGCTTATTTCTCAAAACAAAGAATCAAAAGAAATTTAATTAAGTAAAACAAACAAATGTTTCTATATATTACCGCAAGTAATCTATGAATATTTGATTATGCAACGGATGTGAACATAAATAATTTGTTAAAAAGTGCAAAGCAAATCAGGAATCGTTCAAAAATACCTTACAGTCATCACGATTGAATCGAAAATACTTCGATTTTTTTAAGTTTGAAAAGAGGACTCATAAAATCCCTAATCTATGAAGCAAACAAATAATCCACTTTTAGAGCATTTATTGATAATATTTCAATATATATAGAATCACCGTTCGTGACATGTTACTCCAAAATTTGCTAAGCTATTCATGCGGTCTCTAATTCAATGCTAGTCCATCTTGACTTCCACAATCCTTTTCACTTAACAACAAGGCCTTCTCCTATTCGCATTTGAGGCGCAGCAAGTGTATCAAATATTCTGTTATTCGTAATACAATGTCGAATTTGATAAGTCATGCATTTGATTCTAAACATCGGTGTTTCCCTGATGTAACATATGTAGCAAATATGTGTTCACAAGAGGCATTGAATGTCAATGATTTTGGTTGAAAATAAAGACATTAATAATTTTCTCCATATTAGCCGTTCGTTTTAGGTAATAATGTAAAATATTATTTAAAAAGAAATAGGCTAAGTTCGGACAAAGCATTATTGCCTGTAGGAACATATTCTATCAAAATGTATAAAGGACTTGAATATATGACCTCGTTGGCGTTTCTGTATGAATTTTAACACTATGAATGAATTTAAACACTAAATTCATACATTTTGCATGCAGTAATAGTCAAACTATACATTTTCCATAATAGTTTTGTTGATGACTGGGAGCTTATAGTTAATTCTGACTGGGTGAAAATAATTTTTCAAATATGAAATAAATCTAAACCATCGTAATATTTGAATGAATAAGATATGTTGATACAATATATGGGGCTGATACAATAATTGGTATCGATGTTAGATTCATACAAAAATTTACAAAGATACAAATATTTTTTAAATCAAAGATTTCCTTTTAAAAGGCTGTCTTCCTCAAATGTACAAAAGCCGGAACTAAACGTGGAGCACATTTTTAGACAGAAAAATGTTTCAATTTTCTTGAAAATTTGTAATATTGTAATTCATACATTTGTTTATAATATAATGTTTTTAAATATATATATATATATATATTCCGTAAATAATTAATTTCTTCTTTCAACTTGTAAAGGGATCTCTCATTTAGTATTACTGTGTAGGAGAAACAACCTGAAGCACACTTTATACTAGAAAAAATTTGTCAATTACGATAAAAAGGAGTATTATGATAACAGGATAGCGAAGCCAGAATATAGTATTAATGTTGCAGTTCTTTTATATCTAAAAAAAACATTCTGAATTTGGGTCCTATTTTTTAACAATAACCCAAGTCAGCCTTAAGCAGCTAAAAATAAACTAAGCACTGAAGCAAAAAATACTTTTAAGGAATAAAATAAGAAAAGAAACAGAATAAATTGTAAAATAAGTGTATAAAATAAACATGTATTCTAAATTTGGATAAAATAGTGATAAACCGATACATTTTGAAAAGAGAGGTTTTGAGAAATAAAAGAAAGGAAACACATTTAATAATTTTTAATTCAAAATCGATAGAAAAAATTATAAAAGCAATATTGCATCATGAAACATTAACTCTATTTATGTTATCTATGTTTTTATCGAAGTTGAACGCATTGGAGAATTTTAAATATGGCACAATTTTAAAGTTAACATACTACAACCATGTACACAAATTTCTAAATGTTTTGCTAAATAATTCATTCCTTATTTTCGACATATTAATAAACTTAAAATAAATGAGTAAGTTTTCGTTGATTCTATGATAAAAAGAGCTTTGGATCGCCATATATAGACTTTGGAACGTGTTCCTGCTTATTTAAAACACAAATTTACTTTGGATTCAACAAAATTTAATTCCTTCAAATTTCTTTTACTATCTGGTTTGAAGAAAACAGCATTTTATTATTGGAAAAGAAATTAATAGAATTTATAATATTTACTGTCATTTTATTTCTAATATTATATTTTAAATCCTAGCGAATCCCAATTTTAAACTTACCATTGGATAAACAAAAAGGGGAAAAAATTTCAAAATATAAATGCGTTAAAACGAAGTAATTAATAATAAGACTCAAAATTAAAAAAAAATATTTTAAAGTATTTCTTACATTTGGCATATGTTGCTTGATTTATTAAAAGGGATTTCTTATTCAGTATTTTAAAAGATAAGGATTATTTGTCAAATCACCTTTGAAACCTAATGGTTTACATTTAGTAGAGAACAACTTTAATGAAATGTTTTAATATAATGCAAAGTAAATCACGGGAAATTTGAGAATTATATTTATTTCTATAGAAATGAACGTTTGAGGAATTTATATAAAATGTGGCATCACATTCTACATATTTCATAGATGCAGCAAGTAGTAATCAGGTAGAAATTCAGCAAGTAGAAATTACAACATATTGCAGGTTCACAACACTTTTTATTTAAAATTTAAAAGAAAACAAACAGTATAATTTCTTCGGTGGATCAAAAAAGTAGATTTACATGTAAAAAAACAGTATAATTCATTTTAATCAAAACTGTTTCGAATAAAAATTTAGTGGCATCTTCCTTGGTTTAATAACATCACGTACATGATCTGGTATACATTTTACTAGCATTTTGCAGTCGTCTTTGCTGATATTTGTTCAAACTAACTTCTCCATTTCAAATTCATTCAAACCCTTTAGATATAAAACCTGAGAAGCTTTTCTTCTCTGTAATTCTTCATATTTTCCATAGATTTTAAAAAGTATGAAGGGATATGATCCAAAGTAGTTGGATTTTATTGGTCTTAACCCAAAGTGGTGATCTTTGACAAGTGATAAGATGCAGGGTGCCTTGTGGAAAGATAAAGTTATCCTCAACTATATTTTTCGATGATAGAATCATAAAAAGCTCAAGTAACTCGTTGTAAACTACGGAATTTATGTTTCCTGGTTAAGTACGCAGCTGTCAAAGCGTTCTAAACTCATACCCCTTCAGATCGTCAAGAGTTGTTAAACTTCAAGCAATCTGCAGTAAAAACTTCCTGTTTGCAAGCAAAATGCGGATACACTGATGACCGTATAGGAAATAAAAAATATTGATTCATCACTAAAAAGTCCCGTCTCAATTGCAATTTGTCTTTGCATTGCTGCACTTTGGATCTTTTTACTGCTTACAAGTAAATAATTTTTGCATCTTGACCACAAGCGATTGAAAATCAAGTTCTTGGGATCATCGCAATTTGGTTGACTTTGAGATATTAACTGTCCTTATTCATTTTCTATTTATGATTTTTAGGCTCCTGAAGTGGCTTTCAATCGCAAAACGTTTAAGGATAATGTCTCACCTTAGTTGGTTATTCGTTAACCACAATTATTTGCAAGATAACTTTAAAAAAAATTTTGGTTTTTAGAATAACTCTCTAAAATTTCATGAACACTTATTTGAGAGCAATTCTTTTTCTCGGCAACCACATGTTGGCTAAGTCCTTCGTTGCATAACTTCGCGCAGTCGTTTTTAGTAGATTTCAATACATATTTCTTGTGACCTATTTTTGATTCTAACCAGGCGAAGCCTAATTTCAAGCAAGCCTTTGTATGGTTACTAGCTCTACAAAAGCGCATTTATGAATTCATGTTATCATCAATAATGATAAATCAGAAAAATTTATAATATTTAGAATACTGAAAGCTAGCAAAATTTTATATTTTAAAAAATATTTCAATATTTTTATAAAATTTTACAAGATCTTTAGATACTTGTGAACAATATACAATGCATCAGCTTATTGTGAATATTTCAAATGTTTTTTATTCGCTTACGTTGATCAATTTTAGATATCACACATTTGTAATGCAATGTAATGTCTTTTTTAATCATTTTATAATTTTGAAATTAAATTTCCTTTCTTATATAGGATTTCAAAAAAAAATTAATATACATTTTTTATCTGGTTGACTTTAGCGATACATTTGCAGTAACTTATAATCTTGCGAAATATATATATAATTTTTCATATTTCTTTTTAAATGCGTATGGACTCCGCAATACCGAGGTAACTTAGCGATACTTTCCTTTTCTTATGGGATAACTGCATTTGACCTTCAAATCATACAGAAATACATTACATTAATTCGTTTTAAAATGACAGTGGTATTATATTTCAGATTAACCGTTGAGACTTTCTTGTAAGAAATAAAAAGCATAAGAACTACCATTCAAATATATTTTTACTTTCACGTAAAATAGCAAAAAATGAAGAACTGACAAAATATATTCTTAATGTACTGATTTTATTCCGAATTATGTTTTGTCAAAACTTGTTTTAGAAGATTTAGCTTGGAATTATATGAATAACTTATGATTTGTAGAAAAATGTATTTAAATATTTTAAAATTAAAAAATATTTTGTAATTTTATGAAAACCAATAGAGTAACAAACAGTAGTTAAATAACAACAAGAAGTTAAATAAAATAATTTTGTGTTGAAAAGAGAAAAAAAGGCTATCAATAAAGGCTTTAAATTATTTCTTCAGAATGAATGTTACAGTGATTTATGGAAAGAAATTTGATTAGGGGAAAAGAAATTATTTGTCTGTGACAGCTATTTTCCTAACATTTATGAATTTTATAGGAAAACACGAACACATTCACCAATATTAAAATAATCATCTTCCATAATCTATAGAAATATGTGCACCTTAAGCAGAAAATATTTTATACTTAGAAAAAAAGTTATTTAATAAACTTTCGAGAAAATACTCATCGCAGTACTTTTATAAAACCAGCTTAAAAAGTTTTTGGTACATACGTATTATATTTGGCGATATTGTATGAAACGAAGCACACATAGTTGCCGATTCAACGCGTCCGACACATGCAAAATCACGGTTGTGCACTTGGTGACTTTTCTTGAGCATTGGCATTGTTGCCATAGTATATAAGAACCGATTTTTTGTGTATTCAACTTTTTAACTAGCAATAAACTGAAAGAAAACAATTACATTTAAGATAAATTAAGTCTAATTGTATTTTGAAACTTTATTAAAATTTTTGTCAGAATATGTTTTAAGTATCAAATATTGAGACAAATAAAGTAAATTTTTATAAATCTGTATTAAATAGAAAATTAATTAAAAGTATATAAATAATTGTAAAAAATCCTTACGTTTTAAATTCAACAATAAATAATAAAACAAAATGTAAAATTTTATACCATTATTTATAATTATTTACATGAGTTAAAATTCTGTTATAACTTAATCTTTTGGTATAAAACTCTAGCTAAGCTAATTTTTCAAGAATTAAATGCATATTTATTAGATGATAAAAGCTAACAATGAAGTAGGCTTAGTTTTATTTTTCAAATTCAAGATGAATAGAAGGTAAAAAAAACATGGAAGGAAAAGTATAGATAGTTTTTAAAATAAGAATCGCACTAAAAATTTAATTATTTTGACAAAAATAAATTGTAATAATTTTTATACACAAGTCAACTAATGTTAAAAAATTGAAGAGACTTTTAATTTGAATAAATTCTTTTTAATAGGAAAGACAAATGTATGCATAATTCTAGAAACATTTTTGAATAGCTTTTCCATTTCGGAAAAATACAATAAATGTTTAACCAGAATTAACTATATGAATGGGATTTAATTTAAGGTTAGTATTTTTTTGAAATTAGTTAAATAAATTATGTGAAATTTATTTTCCAAGAAAAATTATTTTAACTACAATGCATTCAGGAATCCTGAGTTAAAAATGTGTTTTATAAGCAAATAACAAAAATCTTTTTATAGTTTTATATTGTATGAAGTTTGAAATTTTTACAAGAAATTCATGATAAAATATAGTTATTAAAACACAATGAGCTTAAAATTTATTTTGTGTTCTGGGAAAGAAGGAATGAAAAATGTGTAAAATTAAAAAAATGAAAATGTGCGTAAATGTCAAATATGTAAGTATTTTTCTTTTTGATACATTTCTTATTTACAATACTTTAAAGTTTTTGCAATAATTAGTTTGTAGTTTCAAAAGTGAACAGAGATCAACAAAAAGTAATTTTAAAGATGATAAAATATTTTTGCATGTACAGTATGTTTCAAATGGTTTGTAGCTATTTTAAAACCATGAAATAATGTTATCTATTCTAAAATGAAAAAAAAAGATAGTTTTCAAAATTATGATTAAGTTTTTATTATGGGTATTATCATTCATGACATTTTGCTTTTACATAGCTTTTAACCATAATTTTTTTATGGAACTTTCTTTGAAGAATCGTTTTTTTATCACCTTTTTTTTTCTTTCTCTGCAGCAAAAGAACATGCAGTGTTCAAGAAAAAAAGTTGTTTTTTTTTAATGTAGAAATGTATCGTAAGCTCATTACACTCTTTAAAAAATGTAACTAGAACTTTTTCTGAAAGTACACGGAATTTCAATAGAATTCTTCCAATACAGTCACTCTAGTATTAAAAAAAACTCTTAAAAAGGTCAAAAAAGTTTCTAGAACAAATGTGGTTGTTATTATTTTTTCCATTCAGTGGTAATCTACAATGAAATAAAATATTCGTAATATTCATAGTTACTTTAATATTTTTAGAATAGATAAAAATAGTATAATTTTATTTGAATTCTATCTTCCCTTATTTTTTTCTATACTTCATTTCTTTTGTACACCATTGTTGTTTACCAGCCTATCAGCAAAAGTTAAAACGATATATATTTTTTCATTTTATCCTTATTTTTAACTGAAATTAAAGAAAATGATTCTTGAGTCTGTGAAAGTTCATTTAAAAAAAAATTGTTTAGTAAAGCTATTTTTAGATTTAAAATTTTTATTTCTTCCTTGGGAGCATTTATTAGCAACGTGAAAGGTAACGATTCTTCTAACATATCACTTAATAATATATATGTATTAATACATGAATGCGTATATGTAATGATATACAGAAAAATGTTCTGCTGAAAACCAGGTAGTTTTACTACTAATTATTAACATAATGAAGAACTGTATTACAATAAAAATAAATAATTTCTTTGATGCATAATATACAATAATGCACATGAGCAATGAAAAGGTTTTCTTACAAAAAATTTTGAAGATGGGTAAGCTGCTTTCAAGTTTTTTATGAAATGTTAAAAATAAATTATTTATAATTGAAATAACAAACTTTACAGTTGTTTTTTTCTCTTATATGAGATATGTGAGATCTAACTGTATTGAAAATGAAAATATCAGGGTTTTTTTTTTGCTTTTCACTGATATTTTTCTAGAGGTCTCCAAAGAGTCCATATAGCTTCGACATAATTACTTCTAGTTTATGCATTTTGCAAAGATATTTTGTTTATCAAGTTATTGAAAATATGAAATGAAAAAAATAAATTCAATATAATTTCTCATTAACTCCTCATTTTGTAACCGATATTCATATTTTTAAAACATGTTAAAAAAAAGCTGTAGACATTTGTAATTATATTTAATTTGAATTTGATAAAAATTCAAATGTAGAAAGAAAAAATACTGTTCCTTGAATTGGTTTTTTAAAGGGGGAATTTATAACATAATTTAGAATTGGTGATTTTGAGATATATCAAATTTACCGGAATAAGAAAATGCCCGAATAATAAGAAATTACATGATTATTTAGCTTTTACATCAAATTATTTACAAAAAGGGATGTGAAAATTATATTATGAAAAACTCCAAAGATATTTTATATCTGAGGCATACTAGAGTTTTCTATTAAGAATATCATTGGTTAAGGAAAAGTCTGAGCTATTTTTACAGAGTATTTGAAAGTATTCAATAGGTCTTACGATTGATTTTCGTCTGTTAATACAATATCCAACAGTAAAATTCGGCGAATGAAGTTTGAACGGCCGAACAGGTAACACTGGCGAAACAAAATGCTGCACATGCGTAGCGGCAGGTGTTGACCATCTGCCCCCACCGTTGTTCAGGTGACATTCATCTGTGTTCCGTATAAGATTTTTTTTACAAAGTGCTTGTTTAGTACGTTGGTTCTTAATTGAGAACAGGAAAATGAGCGAAAAAAAGATCATTTTAAAGTTTTGTTTAATTTTGGCAACTAAAAGAAACGTATGTGATGCTGGTACGTGTTTATGAAGATCAATCACTGTCCAAGAAGTGTGTGTACGAGGGGTTAGCCCGTTTTAGAAAAGTAGGAAAAGTGTTTATGACAACCCCCGTAGCGGAAGACTGTCCACCTCCGTCAGTGACGAAAACATTAAGAAAATGAGGAATTTAATCACAACAGATTGTCAATTAACTGTGTTCATGACAGCTGATGAACTGCAGATTAACCGTCAATCCATGCGACAAATCGTTACCCAGAATTTAGGGATCAGAAAAACGAGTTATCGATATTGACGATATTCCTAACATCCAACGAAACGTGACGAGGCTTTTGAACTCCACCTTAAAAGAAGACTTATTACAAAGTTTCCAGGACATGTAAAGCAGAGTTCAGCGGTCCATAGCTATGGGAGGTGGCTATTTTCAAGGGAAATAATATAAATTTTGTTAATATTTCATCTACGTTAATGTACAGGACTATTTACCGAACTTTATTATCAGAGGTTGCATATTGGTGGGAATTCATTGCAAAATTCTCTGCATGCCAACTAGAATCTTAAAAAAACTTACTTTGATGGAATACTCAATTTCTAACAAAGTGGAAGAAAACCATGAATTGGTGTAATGGTGCTATCGAAAGACGCTATTTAAACACTTTCAATATGCTCAAAAGAATGTCAGAAAAGAAACATATCCATTCAAAGACTAAAACATTTTCCACACTTATTTTATTTTGCAAATGCCTAACATTAGCTCATCAACCATTAGTATACAGTCTCTCCAATTCTTTTTTGACAATATCCTCACAACTAGAAGGGCAAACAAATTTTTAAAGATTTCTTAGATCATTGGCTGGTTGAAATCGCACAAAACATAGCTTTGGGTGTTGACCACTCCAGTTCTGTAGAGATGGTTATGCAAACAGCGCGTCCAGTCAAACCCTTAAGGAGAGCCACCAATTATTTATGTAGACTGGGGACATATCTCTCTTCCCTTAGAATTCCTTACCCCTTATCCATAGCACGCTGTATCATATCTTGTTTAAGTAAGAGTCAGATTAACAGACAATTTAATCGTATAAAAATAAACAGGTCATTTAATGGATTCCTTTATTAACTCCTTCCAGGTTCATTTTATATTTGTATTACGAATCAAAAACTGTCAATTTTTTGTATAGGCTTATTTTCAAACATACATACCTTTTTAATCATAATAGAACCATTCAAATACAAAATTTCCTTAAAATTAATGTAAAAAAATCTATTTAAATAAATGAATAATTTACTTCGAAAGTTGGATTTGTGCATGACAGAAATAATTAGACTTTGAAGACAATTCAAGCTCACTATAAATATAAAGCTTAGAATGTCTAGTTTTTATCTTTTATTACAAATTTTATTTACATCTTTTGCATTTATATAATTGATTACAAAATTATTGATCAAAATTTGATCGTGTATGATATATTCGAAAACACGCTACTGCACATCACCTAACATCGCAATCTGGACATTAGACTCTTTTTTTTATTCTTCTTACCTTCATCCTTTTACTGCATTTCTTTGAGCAGCGAATAATACACTGTCGTGATGTTGGATTGGTTTTCTTCTCTGCTGGGAAAATGCAGAAAACAACACAAAAAAAGGTCTTTTAGACAAGAGTGAAGGGGGACGGAATGCTCAGCAGGACGTCCTCTTTTTGAAGACAATTCCACCGAGTGGTACTTTTCAATTATTCGTAGCCATAAAAAGCACATGTGAAATAATTCGGGAAACACCAATTGCACATTGCAAATGTTCACAGTGCCCGAGCTACACTCTGAATAAGCCAGGATTGCACGTTTCGCCTGCCCAAGCTCAGCTCGGGAAAAACCGGAAAAGGTTAAACTCCCTTCTTAGCCAGAGCATCAGCTTTTTTTGTTGACTAAAATTTCTCAATGGGCAGGAATCCATTGGAAATAAATGTTATGTTTAATGAAATTTTGAACAAAGATCTGCTTAAATGATTCAGTTATGAAATAAAATACACGGGAAATCGATCCCTACTGCTGAGCGAGGTCAAATTTCCTTAGTAAGCAACTTTTTAATATCAATTTCATTCTACAGGCATTAAATTTTCAACGAATAGTTTTCCTTTTTGAATCCATGCCTAATGTCGTATGAGTGTCTTACTAACCGTTTAGTTTCTTAACATTACCCTTTTGATTTCCAATAAGTTCTCTGCAGTAATTTATATATGACCCTTTCAGACCAACGAAAAGAGAAATAAACTTTTCCCCAGGCCCGCATGTTACGAGAGTATACCCATGGATGGAACAGGGCGAATTTCACTGCTAAGCCTAATTTCCTTTAAAAGTTCATATACAATCCTCAATGCAATCAAATACGCTAAAATTTGCAATGTACTATCACTGGTAATATCTGAATATACAGTAAAAACATGACGCCATGATGATTAAAATAAAATAGATGCAAAACTTACAAAATACTATCTAGCAATTTCCAAACGATAAACTTATTCTCACATGAAGTTGTGGCTTGAACTGACGCATATATTTTAAATAGCAGCTAATATATCTTTTTCTTAAATTTTTAATTCATCCTTATTACTACCTATGTATCACATACATATTATGCTTTCTATTTCTTGTGGTTATGACAAATCTGGTTGGGATAACAACGAAAAAAAAGTTGGTTTTTACTGAATTTAAAAGTAATTATCAGAATAAACGATTATGTCTCGTTAAAATTGAGTCATAGTATTTGTTCAATGCTTTTTAAACCTTTTTGAGAATAAACTTATTGTTGTAATGCTGAACAAAAAATAAAAATAAACAAAAATAAAATAAATACTGAAACTATTATTATGAATGTCTGATGCTCAAAAAACTAATAAGCTTTCCATCTTTTTAACTTTGTGAAAATATAAACAGAAATCCAGAGCGAAATAAATCACGAACCTTTAAATGCCCAACTCTTTCGTAAGAGCTATGAATGTAAACATGTGCAGTTTACATTCATAAATATCTGGATGTAATTTTTTAAAAAAACTAGAAGATGAATGCACATATTGAAGTTCCAAGTTTTGTGTAACATTATTTGAAAAAAAAAGAACTTTGACCGCCATCTAGTTGCCTTGTAAAAATTGATATATAAACGCTCTAAACTCAAATCACACCGGTATGATCATGGGTCTCAGAGCAAGAAAAGCGAATCACATTTATGATACCGTGGGCCGTGGTGGAAGAAACACTTGATCACATATATGTGATCATGGTCCTGAATGGAATAAATGTAAAGTTGGAACAAAAATATGCCACTGAAAAAGTAACAGAATCTTGAATTTAGTACATTCATGTCGGTTTGATTCAGGTATATAAAGCTGTGTTTATTCTTTTCTCTGCTACATATATAAACATTTACTTATGAAGTAATGTGGTTATAACCTTTAAATACGATTCCAAAACACTAAAAGTTTTATGAAAATACATAAAAATACACTGAATTTTAGAAAGGGCAATTTCGATTATAATAAAATACAAAAAGCGGCAAGCTATATATAATTTTAGTATATATATATGTGTGAATATGTGTGGGTAATTTTAACGGAATAGACTCTTTCTTTGACAGATTTCTCTTAATTAAAGTTAGAATACTTTTAGAACAGTAAATAATAAATGAAACGTTTAAGGCGAGATTTCATTCAATTCTTAGCATGTAATGGACTTAATGAATGGAGATTCATTTCAGAGTGAAAGCTTAATTTGTTTTTCAGGACTCTTTTAGTATTCCTGCCTTCAATAAAGTTAATTCCTTTTATTTCTAATTCCTATTACTCTAATTAAAATGCCTGTCAGTATTTTTTGTTCTCTTTACCTAGGAATCATGACTTTTAAGTAATTTTATTCGATAAAATAGAAAGTACTTTTACTTTTATTTCTTTTAATTATTTTGAATCGCAAGTGGTTTAGAGCAAGCAGTAAATTTAAATGAATCAATTTGCAA
The DNA here is from genome assembly GCA_019973975.1 of Trichonephila clavata. Lineage (NCBI taxonomy): Eukaryota > Metazoa > Arthropoda > Arachnida > Araneae > Nephilidae > Trichonephila > Trichonephila clavata. Next base: position 105,840 of record BMAO01014452.1, on the reverse strand, counting down.
TTGCCGTTTACAGAATTTATTCACTGTTCCTTTTGAATAGAAAAGTTAAAATCAACCTGTTTCTAAAACTTTATTTATTCGAAGATATGAGGGCTCTCAAGAAAAGTGGACAAGTTGAATAAAAATAATACCATTATTGGAATTGAAAATAAATCGCCTTTGGCGTTGTGGAACAGGTCCCATTGTTTAGACAATAGGTCTATGTCTTAGCTGTAGAAAGATTGTGGTTGATTCTTCAGGAAGTCCTGCATAACTAACTTCACCTCATCATCCGAATGGAAACGTAATGCTCTTTTAAGCGAAAAAAAGTGTGGAGTGTTTCAAGGAGATAAATCCGGACTGTACGCTGGGTGTTCTAACATTTTCAACAAAATTTTTAAGGGCTTCATGAGAGACGTTTGGGCTGACATTGGCATGGTATCGTTATCCACCCTTCAAGAAAACGTTGGCACTAGTGGTTCGAACTAAGCAGTGCTCGTCATAGACTGAGCCCATTCTTTGATAACTACCCGCATTCAGCTCACCTTCTGCAATTAGAAACCATACTACCGATACTCCATACTCCGATATGGACACCTTCATGAATAGCATGACTTTATTTTTAAACTATTTCATCTACCAAAAACAGGTTTCATCATTGCACGTCGAATGCGGTGTACACTTCCCTTTATATCTAAGTTCTGTAGCGCAGCAGCATTTGCAATAATTTTGACACAATTCCAAGTGCCCATTTTTCATTTAGCCCCATTTAGCTACCCTTATATAAATTTTTTTATTTACGACTAATAAAATCAAAATAAGAAAATAAGACATTTTCCAAATATTTAGCGTTAGATATAACAATATGAAATTACGAGTGAAAAAAATAAACACTTTGGATATGTTGAAATTCTAAAAACGAAAAAAGTTTATTAAGGTATCTTATTACTTGCGACAGCTTTTTTTTAGTTCATTTTAAATGGAGATATAGGAATTTTTTTATGTGGTTTTTAGATTTGTTTAGTACATTTTAAGAAAAATATGCTAAAATTAAGAAGAGCAAAAGAAATTATTATCACTAAAATGGTTAAAAATGGATAAAAATTTACAAAATAAAACATAAATGTGGCCCATTCTGCACCAAAAGTTTCTGAAGAAATTTTCAATTTTTTAATTCTGATGGGTTGCTATGATGTTCATTTTTTAAATGACCATCAGGATAAGAGATATTTTAATTTTTACAAAAACTAGAGCCCTTTTTCTTTGTTATTATATGAAATTGCTTAAAAATATAGTGATTATATTCACATAAGGGGCTGTAAATTTTGTAATAAAACAGTGATTGATAAATCTGAAGGTTAAAATACTTCTATTATTATACAGATCGTACACAAAAAATTTCAGTCAATTATTTTCAAAACTTTTTTAGGAATCACTGACTCGTATGAGTATTTAAAAAAAAAACACATTTCGAGTGAAACCGTTAGAAAGTATGACATCTTGCTCAAAGTAATGACATCTGCTTTTACTAAAACACTTGTAGTTTTAGTTCTAGTGAACGGAAAATAATAAACTTGGTATTTTTGTAAAGCAAATAAGATCGCCTATAATATAAAATAATAAACAAATTGTCAATTTTCGGCAAAATTCACAATTATTTTAGGGTAGTCGAATACCTTAAATTGCTTCTGCTATAGTAACTATGCAGATGATAACAGTGATGTAATTTAATTTATAAGAAATATATATATATATATTGTTATAGTAGAGACCCACAAGAAAAAAGTATTTTTAAATAAGTAAAAATTTTTCAGCTATTTATTTTAGCTTCATACCACAAAAAAAATTATATCTAAAATATTTAAATTTTACTTTTTACAGTTTTTTGTAGTTAATTTTAGATAACTTAGGGGGAAAATATGATTAATGAAAAATGTATAGAAACTGAATGATTTATCTAGGGAAATTACGTTTTACAGTTGAGGAGAAAATGAGAAAAACTTCATTAAGACTTCCTTAACTGCAGTTGTTCTTGCATTTCGAAACAGTTCCTTAGATAATAAGTCTCAGAGAGTCGTGTTACTGCCATAAACGTTCGCATCGTATTCTTGATTTCATTTTACTGCAGCGGTAACAGCTTTTCGTTCTTTGGAAATCAGCAATTTGTAACACTTGGTTCTCATTTAAGATTTACAACTGAAGATAGTTTCTCTTTTTTCCTTCTTATCCAATTAAAATAAGAATGTAAGAATTCCGGCTTATTTCAACTATTCTTAATAATTTATTTGTTTTCTATTTAAAACAGAAAAAAGTCACTAGTTTTTCACTGTAGAATTATTACTTTTTTTCACCTTCGATAGTATTTAAAATGAAAAGTCAATACATAAGTGATAAATCATCATAATTCTTGAAGAAAGTCAAAGTTAAAGTTTAAAAATAAACTTATTACCTATTATTATTTTTTTCTTAAAACATTTCTTTATCAAAACTCGTTTGGGGATAATCAGTGTGTAAATTAAAAAGTCTTGTATAATTTTTTTTTCTCAAAAATATCCAGTAAATATTGTATAAATATGCTTCACATAACCCTGCGATGTAGGAAACAGTCTTTTAGAATGTTTGAGTTAAACGTTACGAAAGATTAAATAGCATTAACATTCGTATGATGAAAATAATAAATTCGTAAGATGATTCCATATCGAATTCAATAAAAAAATATTCACCATATTGAAAATGATTTTCTGAGGAAAAATCTTTTTAAAAATTTGAATTGGTGGTGATCTTCTAAGATTGAGTATTTTTGCTAAGAATAATGGTTATAAAAGGTATCCGTATAAGAATGATAGGGTTGTAAAGTTTTTCATGTACAGTGGACTCCAAAAGTGTTCGTACACTTGCAATTTCCTACAAAATGTAAGGTTTTCGACTAATAAAAATTAATATGTTGGAATTATAACTTTTTTATGAGATCTGCAACTTGTTCTTAATAGAATTACATTATTATTTTTTTAAAATGGTATAACTATTATTTTTAAAAATTAATAATCTAAAAGCTGTTGAAAAATTACGCCACAAAAGTCTTCGTACACCAAACAAAAATCTCAACTTAGCTTTAAATATTATATTTCATTCTTACTTTAGTACTTAGTAGGATATCTTTTAGTGTCCACAATAACTTTAAATGTTTTGGTGTAGATTTAATAAGTTTTTTGTAATTTCTGCATCAGTTTTCCTCCATGCTTCTGTTATTCTTGTTTTTACTTCCCATTATGTCATATTTTTTTTTAAATCAAATTCTCCCCAAATATGTTCTACAGGGCTAAATAAACTGATTGAAAAGGGTTTTTCAGAATTTTGGACAGTTATAGAGGCACCAGCGGCGTACATTGAGAGCAGAGCGTTTGGCGTCATTGTCCTGATTAAAAATGAAGTAGTCTCCTATATCCAGCTTTTCGCCGGATAATTTAAAAGTTCACTTTAAAATATTTAGATAGAGCTGATGATTCACACACCTCCACCTCCCTGCTTCAGTATGGAGGTAGAGGAGTTCTTGTTCCACATGAGTTCATGGTATTAAATTCCTCATGTTTTCATTTACAAACTATCATATGCTCATCAGAACCCAAAGCGTTTAATTTTCCGTCATCCCAATCAATTTGCTGTCAATTTTGAATTTTCTGAAACTTAATCTCAAGAATCAAATTAGATTAATGAACCATGGGAATGGAAGTGTTCTCACGTGGAGGTGTAAATCGGCCTCAAAATTAGGTAATTTGGTATATTTTGATGGTATTGTGAATCATAAGCTCTATTTAAATATTTTAAAGTGAAATGAAATTTTAAATTATCCGGCGAAAATTTGGATATAGGAGACTACTTCATTTTTTATTAGGATAATGATGACAAGCGCTCTGCTCTCAATGTACGCCACCGGTGTCTCTATAACTGTCCAAAATTCTGAAAAAATCTCCTCGATCAGTTTATTTAGCCAAGTAGAACATATTTGGTGAGAATTTGATTTTAAAATAAAGAAAACATGACATACTGGGAAGCAAAAACAATAATCCCAGAAGCATGGAGGAAAACCGATGCAGAAATTGCAAAAAACTGATTAAATCTATACCAAAACATTTAAAAGTTATTGTGGACACTAAAATTTATCCTACTAAGTATAAGGTAAGAAAGAAATACAATATTTAAAGCTAAGTGGAGATTTTCGTTTGGTGTACGAAGACTTTTATGGCGTAATTTTTCAACAGCTTTTTGATTATTGATTTTTAAAAATAATAGTTATATCATTTTTAAAAAAATTATTATGTCATTCTATTAAAAACAAGTTGCAAATATCATAAAAAATTACAATTCCAATATTTTATTTTTATTAGGTGAAAACATTAAATTTTATAGAAAATTGCAAGTGTACGAACACTTTTCGGGTCCACTGTAGGTAAATTTTTATTTGTAGAGAAAATCAATCGATGTCAAACAACGCTTCTACGATTAAGAAGAACAAGACATTTATTTCAAAATTTCAAGGAAAATACTTGCATACATTTTTACTTGCATACATAAAAAATTATTTTTAAAAATTCTATAATGACTTATTAATTTTATGTACAAATGTGACGTAGAACTAGGGGGGAGAACCTTAGTGGATCAACGTGCCATCTTTTCCTAAGAAATGTTTAATAGATATAGACGTGCGGTCAAATAATATATTTTCATTTGTGATTGTTGGGAAAATAATAAAACTAAATGCTAACAACTCAGAACTCTTTATGTTTTGCGAAAAAATACATTTTTCACTCTATGGTAGTGTATATTTTAATTAAACGTGTAATTCAAATTAAAGTAACATAGGTGTGACTTTTGTTATTGCAGATTGAACGATAAATAACTTATTTTAGGATTGTAAGATGTTATTTTTAGCAGAATGCATGCTGAATTGGAGAGTCATCTAACCAACGATTTTTAAGAGTCTTGAATGTTATTCATCTGGGAAAATAATGACTCACAGGCATAGGTAGACGAAAATATGGTTAAAATAGCACTAGCGAGTTTCTTCAAATAGTTAAATGTGTCTGGGATACGTTTTACAGACTATGTTCTACATACATTTGTTCCAAAACACCAAACACACACCGCATTGTCGCCTTTACTATTCATATCATGTTTCTTGGTCCACCAAGTTTGAAATTCTCTGTTCTCTGTTTTTTGGGCTGAACTAGCCATGTTATATAAAGGCTAAAAATCGTAAATGTAACACAAATGAACTTTAAAATACAGTTATGTCAAGAAAATTTACGATGCAAAGCGTAGACAAATTTCGCATCATTAGCAGTTGTAGTACACGATGTAACTAAGGCAAGACAATAACAAACAAGTGTGCTCCCTGCTGCACCGTGTTTGATCGTAATACTTCATAGTAAACTTTGTTATTTTGAACTAAAATGCAAACCGCTTTGATTGGTGGAGTGCCTAAAATATCATGTTGCATGCCATCAATGGCACGCGTGTCATTGGTTCGCCATTCCTGACGTAGAAACGCGTGTATTATTATTAAATATGTTTCAAATGGAATTCAAATTTTGCTTAATATCAGAAGCACACATAAAATTTATTGAGGATAAATTCCATACAACATATTACTAAAAGGATACGTATTATATTAATATTTAAGAATGCATATATTTTATATTTGAGTGCATGAAAATGTTGGAAATAAATCCCTTGTTTGAAAACCGTAAAGTTTTTTGATTTTGATATGAACTCGAAAAACACACACTGATTAAACTTAAAAATCTAATTTATAATTTCTACGCCAATACATAACATTCTACAACTTACAGATAGTTTTGCTTAATATACAGTAATTAAAGATAAATAAACTAAAATATATTTGTTCATGGAAAGTTCGATAATTGTCTTAAGTTGTGAATATCTATAATGAAAATATCGAAAACATCAATAGTTCTTAGAAATTGTTGTATAATAATTACTTGAGTAGGTTATACTTTCAAAACTTTAAAGTAATTCTTAAGTACCGATTGAATGGTTTTTTTGGTAAGACATTCATAAACTTTTACCAATAAAGGATTTTTAAAACTGATGATACGTATAATATACTCTTCGGTACAACAATTTCTACACCTCCTCTAAATTACCCATCTTGCTAACATCAATCAAAAAAAGTTCTACAGGAATGGTTCAATCAAAATTTTGCTCTACAAATTGCTTATCAATACACACAAAACTATAAATGAAACAAAATAAATTTACATAGAAAAAATGTTTCCTAATGAAGAAATATTTATATCGATCCCTTCATTTTAAAATCTATCACAATTCCAATAATTGTATCCGAATATTCACAAATGATGATAATGGAAAATCATTGATGTTTTAAATAGCTGGAGTTGTAAATTGCAATTAATAGTAGTAAGGAAATGTATGTATGTATATATATTTATATATCATCTCTCAGTACTTTTAACTCTTTAACTAAACATCTTGCATACGAATATCAATTTGCTGATTAATTAATTTAGGAATTCATATATTATATTTCTCAATGAATGAATGGGCGTTTATTCACGTCACTTTATAAAGCAGCTACTGGCAACGGACCTCGCAACTATAAACCTCGGTTAAATGACATGAACGACTCCTGAGTTGGCACCAATTTCCCAAGCCATCTTACAAACGAATGAGAGTCTCGACAAATTTAACCTACACCAGCCCCCTCTACACGACTAGTCTTCAGTGGCACCAGGACTCTGACCCACGACATGCCCGCCTAAGTTCGTGGACATACCAACTTGGCTACTGATTTTTAAATGAAATGCTTTATACATATTTTAAATATTTGACTAAAATTAATATAACATGAAACCCAGTGGCTCAATAGTAGCTTATTGAGCTTCCACGCCACAGATCCGGGGATCAAATTCCGGGCTGGGCAAAGACGACTCAGTCTTTCATCCCTTCAGTAAGTCGATAAATAAGTACCAAGTTTGATTGGGAACTAGACGTTAGGGTTTCACGTCAGATGATCCCCTGTCTAGAATATCTGCTCATGAACCTTAGTGCTCAAGCTCATGAAACCTGAGGTGGGCACAGTAAGTGGGGCCGTTGCGCCACTGAGTTTAGCTTAATATAACGTGCCATATTGAAGTGTTTTGCAAATTGCACAATTCCAAAATAAAAAAAAAGGTTTTTGTTTTTGATATCTAAATCTTTTTTTACTCAAAAAAGTTATGTAAATTAACTTACATAAAATAATTACAAGAAATAATAATAAAAAACATTACAATATTTCATAATTGATTTTACTGATACATCAATTCTTGGAGAATTAAAGTTCAGTATTAATATTATACATTCGTACATCGAATCCCCCCCCCAAATAACGACAAAAATGTTTTATTTTATTCAGTTCCTTCACTACACAAAATGACTCCGATCATTGAAGTGATTAAAATATTTTATTAAAAGTATTTAAGATAAGCTTTTTTTCGAACAAATCATTGAATTTAAATTATTTGTATTTAATCGAATTGAGAAATAAAATACTGCATACTTAAACTAAGGGAAAAAAATTAACATTTATAAATCATTTTTGTTTTAAATTTTTAAAAAATAAAGAAGTATGTTTTGTGTTACATCATATCTCTTATAACGAATGTTTAACACATTCTGCTCTAACGAAACATTACACAAATTGCAAAGTAATCCGAATTTTATCCCGAGCTTAATTTGAAATGTCCTAAAAGGTCATATTTCGCTGAAAAGCTTAGAATATTTTTTGAGGACATATTCGTTACACAAATATATGTATTTAAGAATGCTTTATTATGTGCAAACATGTATTAAATGATGAAATTTTCTGGTTTGAGACTTATTATTTTCATAAATGTAGTTGTAAAGACGCTGAATGAAAACAAATCATAAACGAACATTTAAAGCAATATCTAAAATTTCTTTGAATGCGGATGTTCTAAAGTAAATTAAATAACAGTTGAGCATTTTTAACACTACATTATATTATTTGTATATTTATTAAAGTATTGAATGAATTTTGGGAATTAAATATACTAATTATTTATTTAGAGCTACAAATTGGAATGGATTTCTACTCTTACAATCTAACTATTCATAAGTTTCTAAAACAATTAGTTAGACTTAAATAAAAACACATTATGCAAAGGGCAAAATGATAATTCTTACTCAAACTTTATAATTATCGGCTTTTAGAAGTTTATGACCCTTTTATTTATAAAATAATATTTAGATAATTTAACTCTCTTACCTGTATTTTTGTTGATAAGTTTAGACAGTAAAATATATTGCATTTTTACCAGTAAATTTAATTAAACTAAACTCAGGGGCAAAATAGCCCATAGAGGGTCAAGGCCTATTGTGCCCGTCTTGACCTTGGGCTCTGAGGTGCATGAGCAAATATTCAGATCAGGTGGTCAATCTGAAGCAAGACCTTGCGATACACTACCACTCAGCCACTGGGCTTCAGTAAATTTATTTATTAACTAAATATATCAAGAAAACATGTTTTAAATATATAACTGAGTAAAAACATACTGGCTTTTAAGATTGTAAATCACTTAGAGAAGAGTATGTTTTCAGAAGAGTTCTTTATAATAACACATCAGCATCAAGCTCTCTCTCTCTCTCTCTATTTTAATGACTTCGTAGTAAAAAAGAGTTTTTACTAAATAGTTTCCAGAAACATACCACATTTTATTTCAATAAAATAAAAGTTTCAAAGTGCTTATCCCAGAGTTTCTTTTGTCTTCATCTGTGCAGAACGCGAAAAGTTAAATCCATTCGTTCTAAAACTTAAATTGGAAAATATTTTCTTGGATTGTGACTGTGTGATCTTCATTGTATAAAGAGGGACTTAAAAGGCCAATAAAAAGAAGAGTAGAAATAATATTTGCTTGCGAGCGTTTACATTACAATTTTACTCCAAAGCAGCAAAAATGCAATTTAAGATCACAAGTCATCTTGGTAAGATGTTCATGCATTTCAAATCGCTAGAAGGTAAATGTAAAGAAGTATCTTTAAAAGAGCTGGAGCCTCACTGAACGTTTGTCTTTTCTTCAACTTGGAAAAGTAAAAACTGTTCCTAAAAGTTTCGAAAGGCGCTAAAAATAATAAAGTTGTATGGAAATGGTTATCATTTAACTCTGGTGTTTGGTAAGTTATTTCGAAATATTATTTTTCGCTGTGAAAAGAGTGAAACGTAAAAGTTAATATCATCAAATTCCGTCGCGAGATTTTGGATCTTAAGATTAATTATAAAGAAATAATAATATAGGAAAGAAAGAAAAGTGTGTATGCTTATGACAAAAGATAGAAGGGAAAACTTCAAATTTTATAATGTTATTCAGGCATTATTGCGATGAATAAAAAACAAGAGGATATTAGTATTTATATAAAATTATTTATTTATATGTCTGTACTCATAAAGTAATATTTTTTGCAAAATAGACAATCATATTTTTGAATTAATTGTATTCTAAGAAGGAAACAATAGGTTTATGGTAGCTGAAGTAGGCTGTAAATACATTATAAATTCAAAATTACTTAAATATCTAAGAAAAAAAACCGCATCAAGCTTTGTTCCGTACTTCGTCGTGCTTTCACTTGGATCACTTGACAATTAAATTTAATTTTGATTTTAAAAAATAAACTTATGTTTTTGATTTGTCTTTTCAAAAATCTACATTATATATATATATATATATATAAATTCCCCACTTAAAATCATAGGTAATTTGTTCAGAAGAGCCAATCCGGCTTCAGTGTAGGCAACTAAATTTTTGTGAGTGATTCAATATTTTCTCTATATTTTAATTTAGGGAAATATAAATAGCAACCATTAGAATTATTATCCATTTTCTGCTCTACATTTCGCTGCATAAATTTCTCTGATACATGGCTGATTAAACCGAAATGATTCTGAGTATTTGATGCTACATCTCTTCTTTATATAGTATAAAAAATAGTTATAAGGAAGTACATGCACACTGAATAAAATACGAATCGAGATAATTGAATATTTAAACATGTAAAACAGGGCAATATAAAAAGCAAACATTAATTTAAGTTTCTTCATTTTTCGATTACCCTTCGCCGTTAAAATTTCTTCACAGCACTATTTTGAATAATTATTTAAGCATATATTAACGAATGAATGAATATATTTTTAAAAATATGCAAATGCAGGTGTGATGTACAGTTTACAGAAGAGGAATGAAACGAATGCAAGACATCCCACAATTCGAGAAATTCCAGATATGCTTCTGTTATGCTTCTAAAGCAAGATAATTGGCAATTAACTTTAAGATATTTTGACTCGTATCTTTTCAATATTAACAAATTAAAAATAAAATGTTGCGCTGAAATGATTTCCATGACAATATCTGTGGGCATCTTTAAAACTCCTTTATCCAGAAGATTGAAATATTTTGTTCCTTCGACATTTTCTGAACCTAAATTGATTTTTTTATCTACAAGAAATATATATTTACAATCAGATCATTCGAATTTCATATTATGCACGCAATAACCCGATATGTGCCTTAAAACTGGAAGCTCTGCTGTATAAATATCATCTGATTTATTTTTAAATTGACTAGGGATTGTCTTTTTCGAAGTTTATATCAACTGTTCATCTTTTGGGAAACAAAAAACTTATTATATAAGCACACAAGAAAGAAGGTTGAGTATTACTCAAAACCCGGGGAAAACATTTCTCTTTTGGTCACGTGATTTCTGTAGGGGTGTGTATGTCGCGAGTATTGAATCTTGACCGACCCTGTGCAAACACGATTTCCGACGAAAGACGAAAAAACCCGAATGAGCGCTACATTCCCGAATGTGACGCTGTCATTTAAGTTAACTCTTCAGTAAAACGCGCCAAAAGAAGTTATCAATTCAAAATTGCCGGAAGGGGTTAGGGAAGGGAATTTCAGGGTCCTAAAATCAACTTTGGTTCTGATATTTTTCAGCTTGTTTCAAATAAATCGGCGTTTGCATTATTTTGTAACTTCATTGATCTGATCTTGTAATTTTTTTCACTGTTCTGATTTTATAAGTCCATTGTGTGTGTTTTGCTACGTTACTTCAGCGTTTCTCAAACTTTGGGGCACGCAAACATAAGGGAGCGTGATAACTCTACGAGAGGGGTGCGAGAATATTGAAAAATCAAAAACAAAAGATTATTTTAAAAAATTATTAATTTACTGAAAGTAAACAAACAAAATACATTCTGACATAATAAAAAATAAAATATACATTTACACTGACATAATACACTTATAAATGCATCAGTGCTTCACAATGCATTTCATAATTAATTTAACAGTACTAAATTAAAAACAAGTTTAATAATTACCAGTGAACCCATGGGCTTGTCATATATGCAATTATACATAAAAACTAACACTTATTTTGATAATTCAAGGGTTTATAATTAATTAATCCCTTAACTGCCGGATTAAAAGTTAAGCCATTCGCTTCCCAAGACCGCCTTTTTCTAACGTAGGTGAACGTATATATGATGTTATTGGGGTGGGGGGGGGGAGAAAAGGAATAAATTAGAAAATCCTCTGAAATAGGTAAAGTCTTCGCAATCATTGTCAAGGTCCTTTTATTGCATTTCAAAGCCATAATTTTATGGATAGCAATGCACAGAAAAGATCGAACTTGGAAAAGACGTATATATACGTCCGGGACTGTTAATGCTTTGGTTGAGCGAGACGTTTATGTACGACAGTGGCACTTAAGGAAAAACAATTCTGTAGCTTTTGTGTCAAAGTATTGTACTATTAAATTCAATACATTGCTATTTATTTGGAGGAGGAGGGTGCGATGAAATTATTGTTTAATCTTGGGTAGCAAATGTTGAAAGTTTGAGAAGCACTGTATTACTTCATTGTCTTTGTTTTTGCACTATTTTGTTACTTAAGGTGATATGGTACCATCTTCACAATTTTTTTTATTTTTAATATTTGATATTTGGTTTTAATTGTATTTCATAAAGGTTAATATTTAATAATAATTCCATACAAAATTTTTTTGTAAAATTTAAATTTTTTTACCTTTTTTAAGCACTTTTTAAATCCTTAAGGCTTTTTAAATATGTCTCTTTTCTTTCAAAATTTTTTTTCCAAGTACCTTATAATATACTACATAAAACTGTGCATGGGTTTTTTTCTGCTGCTGCTCTTTACTTTTTTATTAATTTTTTTCTAGTTAAACTTCCAAACATTTCCCAAAAAACATTAATTTTGATTTTGAAATTTTTTAGAAATAGTACTAAGCATGTTAGAGCTAATTCCATGCACAGTTTTACAAAACATACATTTCGGAACATGCATACAAAATTTCAAATCCATACTTCAGTTATCAAAAAAGCCTTAGGGTTTTGAATAACAGTATATGTACAAAAATTCAACATGGAGAAATATGAGTTTGAAGTTTTCATTCCATGAATAGCATGATATAATATTCATCGAATAGTCTGAAACTTTTATGAAATGTTAATTAGCTTATTTAAAACTACTTATCACAAAAAGTTGCACAAATGTAGAACAATTAAACAGTATACTGCCATAATGAATATATAGAAAAAAAACGAATAAAAGATCAATATTTTATAAAACTTTATCTTAATAATTATAAAAAAAAAATACACTTCAGAGCTAATTCCATGCTCAGAGCTAATGCACAACATGTACAAAAGATGTTTATGCCTTTATTTTTTATTTTCATGATTTTAAAAGCCTTCGCATGTTAAATATTATACACGAATAAAAGCAAAATCAAATAACAATTTATAGGTAAAATACATCAAAATGTAACTTCTGTGTATGTGCATTTGTTTAAATAAATATCTTAAAATATTTTAATAATAAAAGTGTTGAATCTCGCGCACATTGGATATATATATGTCACCAAAAACAAATATAAAAATGGGAGAGTTTTTCTATTCTTGCGAGATAGATTTTTAATTATCCGACTTATCAAAATGAGATTTAGTATTGTGCTTTGGGAGAATCCGTTTTGAAGTTTTAATTTCATTCATAATAATATATAAAAAGCGCACAACTTTTAAATCTTGACCAAATCCATTTGTTCTTCAGTAAATAATTCACAAAGTAGAGTTTATGCATGAATTGCACATTCTTTCTTAAATGATTTATTACTGCTTATATAATGCAATCTATTGATGAGCATTAGAAAATAATTAATCATTTTTATGAGGCTCTTTTCTAGTTTTGAAATGTAGGTGGTAGTTTTGTTTAGCATCAAACATTGCTTCTTACTTAATGAAAATGCAGGTAAGCTTTGAAATTTTGCAGGCATATTTATAAGGATTCGGGTATCATGAGCATAAATTTTGAATTAATATTTTAATAATATCGAAAAATTAACTCAGAACTAATTACATGACTAATCTATAATGACAACATGTACAAAAGATGTTTATGCCTTTATTTTTTATTTTCATGATTTTAAGCCTTCGCAGTAATATTATACACAATAAAAGCAAAATCAAATAACAATTTATAGTAAAATACATAAAATTAACTTTTGTATTGATTTTTTAAATAAATATCTTAAAATATTTTAATAATAAAGTGTTGAATCTCGCGCACATTGATATATATATGTCACCAAAAACAATATAAAAAATGGGAGAGTTTTTCTATTCTTGCGAGATAGATTTTTAATTATCCGACTTATCAAAATGAGATTTAGTATTTGTGCTTTGGGAGAATCCGTTTTGAAGTTTTAATTTCATTCATAATAATATCATAAAAAGCGCACACAACTTTTAAATCTTGACCAAATCCATTTGTTCTTCAGTAAATAATTCACAAAGTAGAGTTTATGCATGAATTGCACAATTCTTTCTTAAAATGATTTATTACTGCTTATATAAGGCCAATCTCATTGATGAGCATTAGAAACATAATTAAATCATTTTTCATGAGGCTCTTTTCTAGCAGATAATTTGAAATGTAGAAGTGGTAGTTGCTGTTTAGCATCAAACATTGCTTCGTTACTTAATGAAAAATGCAGGTAAAGCTTTGAAATTTTGCAGGCATATTTATAAGGATTCGGGGTATCAAATGAGCCAATAAAAATTTTTCGAAAGTTTAATGATTTTTAGAGTACCATATCGCCTTAATTGTTTAATTTTGTAATGTACTCTTGTTTGTTTTTTTAACTTAGTTGTTTGATTTTGTAACTTTATTTGTTTTATATTCTTGTTTTGTTATTTATATATTTTATTTTATCTGTTTTATTTTAAATGTTTTATTTCTGTAAGCTTCGTGTGATACGTACAGAGCAGGGGAGATTTTATTTTATCTGCCTTTAATAAAAAGATGTTAATTATGTTATAATTTGTATGTAATACTAATTACTAAATTATTGCAGTTTCTAATGAGAAAGTATAGGACACAAACACATGGAATTATATTTTGCGAATTTTTGAATTATGAAAGTTAATAATTTATTTTATATTTTGTGAAAAGTATTTAAAATATTAGTAAGTAAGAAGTTTATATTGAAAAAATAAATAAAGAGGCTGAATTCTTAAACTAAGTTCTTTGTTTAAACTGTGGTTATTTTTTCTTTTTGTTCATAAGTTTCTGTCGATCTTAAAAGTAGGCTATTCTCCGCATTAAATTCAAATTTCCATGATGTAGTCTAAAAATTAGAGAATAAATTAATTGTGTCCTGGTAAATCAAGCAGGGCCTAAATTTACATAGTTCATAACCGATAGTACTTGTGTAGATTTCAATGCATAATTTTTTAAAATTTGAGATTTTGAAGAAAGTAAAACAACATATGAGGGTTGGAAATCTAATAGTGGCAACAATTATGGGATTACAATTATTACTTTATTTACATGAAACACAAAAATGATTCATGTCACCATGTTTTACAGAGCTTCAATATAGCCTCCAGCATTGCGTATAGCCCATTTCCAACGATGAGGAAGTCGCAGAACACCTGTAGCAGCGCCTGTTCTATTGATAGTTAGAATGGGCCAGTCTTTTGCCGCAAAAATTTCTGGAACAGTTTCGAAGCGAATGCCATGAATTTGTTCCTTCATCTTAGTAATTAAGTCACAAAGACTTAGATCTGGAGGTCGATCACTGTTCATTAGTGCGGCAACAGCATACACTTCTGCTTTGCTGACACTAGGACGACCTGGCCGATGTACGTCTGCCACATTTTGGCGTCTATCATTGAAGGCTGTTACTCATCTTGCTACAGTTCAGTAAGGCAATGCAGATTCCCTGAAAGCCTCTTTAGATGACATTGTTGTGCTGTACGACCTCTAGCCCATTCAATTTTTATCAAAATTCCTGTTCTTGTTTTGAAAACATCCTGACAACACTTACTTTAGACCGCAAGCTAATACAAAGATCAGTTCCTCGAGTCACTCCAAATGCGCGCAAAGTAAGAAGGGCAAGTATTTTTGCTGAGAGTAAGGTAGGTATGTAGATCACATGTGGTATGCACGGCATTTTTTGGTTTTGTTGTGTAGCGATTTTACAGCAGTGTTGCCACTATTAAAGTTCCAACCCTCGTATATTTGAAATTGTAATTTCTGGTAATTACTATGTTTGAAAAATCCCTTTGTTTTTGAAGCAAGTACAACCACTGGTAAATCTCATCTTTTAACTCCAGATGAATTAAGTCACCTTGTTTACGACTTGAAAGAGTTCAAAATTTAGGACAAGCTTACAAGTTTTACAATAAAAGGCTGGAATCTGTAACAGAAAGTCACTAAAATGTGTTTTTAGTAACCGTTTTTTTATGTAGAAAATAAGTTAGTGTATTGCAGCAACATTTATTCTTTGAGGATGCAATTTTGAGCAAGAACATAATTCATCCCAAAAGAGATTATTCAACTGACTCTTCCAAAACCAGTTTGTAAACGATTTTTTACATAGTGAGAACATGGGTCTTTTTGTAACGTTAGCTTTTTCAATCAACATGAAGGAAGCACGAAGAAGTATAAAAATCCTAACCGAAAAATTTAAGTATAACAAGCCTTATTGGACGAGACGCTGCGATTTAAGAGTCGTTGTGTTGATAATGGGTCTTCGGCTATACTTAAGTTATTTTTTCTGTAAATTAGAGAGATCAGAGAAAAGAAAAAACATTACATTATCAAGGCTAATAAAGGAATCGCATATGTCTCAACAGAAAATTGTTTTCCATCTGTCATTGGTCAACTCTGATATTATTATCTTACCTTTTGTTACAGCATTAAATAAAAACGTTGCCGTGTTTCATTATTTGAAGGAAAAATGTCCATACATAAGTTACTCTAAGACTTAAAAAAATTAAATTTCGTGAGTTCCTAAATAAAGTTTTCAGTTCGCGATAAAGGAATTAAATATTCATTAAACTAAGTTGAAAAATCAGCATTGAAGTCTCTAAGGTATCCGACTACCCTAAAATTGTAAATTTTGCCATAAATTGACAAACTTTGCTTGTGATTTTATTTTATAGGCCATCTTTTTAGCTTTATAAAAATACCAAGTTTATTATTTTCCGTTTACTAGAACAAAACTACAGGTGTTTTAGTAAAAGCAGATGCCATTACTTTAAACAAGAAGTCATACTTTAAAACGCGTTTTACTCGAAATGTGTTTTTTTTAAATGCTCAAACGGGGCCTGCAATTGCTTAAAAAGTTTTGAAAATAATTTAGTGAATTTTTTTATGTATGTTCTATATAATAGTAGACGTGTTTTAATTTGCAAGCTTATCAATCACTGTTTTACTACAAAATTTACAATCCCTTATGTTAATATAATCACTGTGTTTTTTTACGCAATTTCATATAATGACTAAAACAAAGTGCTCTAGGTTTTGTAAAAATTAAAATATCTCTTATCCCGAATGTCATTTCAAAAATGAATAACACAGCTACACATCAAAGTTGAAAAATTTAAAATTTGTTCATAAGCTTTTGGTACAGAATGGGCTGTGTTTATGTTATTTTTTGTCAATTGTTGCCCGTTTTTTTTTCAATTTTAGTAATAATAATTTATTTTCATCTTCCTAATTTTAGCATATTTTTCTTAAAATGTACTAAGTAAATCTAAAAACAGCAAAAAATACCCAAATCTCCATTTTTTTTTTTTTTAAAGTTGTCCCAAGTGGTCGGATACTTTAAGAAAATTTATACATTTTTTAAAGAAATCATAAAACACCGATTTACCACTAGATTGCATTTGCCTTGAGAGCTGCGAAAATAATTCAAGAAATATGATTTTTTGACAGTTGTAAGATGCTGCCAAATCTAATAAATCAATGAATCAAATATTTCCTATGGTTATATGAAACATGCCGAAGCTTTCGTAACCTTTCGTAATCAGTCATTTGGCTTAAAAATAAGAATTTTTTTTTCTTGACTAAAGTTAAGTGGATCTTTGAATAAGTGAAAAGAGGCAGTACGAAAAGTTTCAAATAAACACAAATTTTATATAGTAGATTGTATAAGTGATAAAATATCCATCTTTCATCTTAAATAAACAATGCATACATACATACATTACATTTTAACTCAATGCATACATTTCCTTATTTTGTTAGTCAGAGTCTTTGTTTATTGTCATATTGGTCGTAATTTTATGCAAATCTTTCTTCATTCTGAAATAAACTTTACAATATTATAAGTTATGCACAAGAATAAATTAAATCTGGAATACTTTTTAAGTATATTTCTCATTCAAATGATGTCTTAATTCAAATAACTGGTATTATAAATAGAAAGGAAATTTTATGATAATTTGTATTGTTTTTGTGCAATTTAAGAGCAATGTTTCCATTTAATAGAATTTACATTTTAAATTTCCCTTAGGAAACACCTCATTACAATACAGCAACATTTTATTTACAATTTCACAAATTCCATTACTGTAAATTTTTTAATTTTTCTACTTATTCTTACAGAATTAAAAAATGATATATTAGATTATATTATAAGAATGTGCACACGAACGGTTCTATAAAACAAAAAATGCTTTAAATTATAGGAGTAAAAATGCAATTTAGAACACACATTTTAATCAGAATATGCTACTTTTGAAATTCCATATTTATTTTTTTGCATTCTTAGTCTAAATTATGCACCTGAAGTGTTTTAAATAGATTAAATGTGCTAAAAAAGGCACAGTTACTTCATTATTTATATTGTCAAATGGTACCATATATTTATAATGACATGCAAATTGCAATTCTAATGTATCTAATGGATAAGACAATGATGATAGTACCTTATCTAAAAGTTAAGTCATTCGATATTCTTTTCTTCCGTATTTGAATTTGAAATATCCTGAAGTACTTTAAAAGCTCAGAAGAACATATAATTTTTTGATAAATATGTATATTTTTTCTTATAGGATTAATAACAGGTCTTCTATGATATACAAGTCTCTTTTAATGCAGGATAGAATCTTCCAGAAAGTTCTTCGCTTTTTCAATGATATTAGCCATAAAGCAGTATAAAAACATAATAAAATTGTGTTTAGTAGCATAAACACCGTTTGGGTTTATAATTTTGTCCATGGTTCTAACAGGTAGGGGGCCGCGGTGGCCGAGTGGTCTAGGCATCGGATCATGGCCAGCCTGTCATGAGTTCGATCCTAGTACTACCGAAGACCCGCCGTGTAGGGGAGCGATGCACGTTAAATCTGTCGAGAGCTCAAACGTCCTCCCGGTGGTGTGGTGTGGTAGTTAGGAGAGGGGGTGCCAGCTCAGGTGTCGTCCGCGTCAACTGACCGTGGTTCAAAATTACGCGGACCGTCGCCAAAAGCCCTCGTGTTGCTAATCAGTGCGACGTTAATATTCTCTCACTCACTCTAACAGGTAGAAAACTCCTTTTTTATGTAAAAAAAAATTGGTTTTATTAAGAAAATATCAAGGTGCTGTTAGACTGTGCGCAAACAAGTAAGTTTCTAAATATTCAAAGTATTTTGCAGTACCTTGAAAAGATGAGAATCTGACGGTGGTATTCTCAATCGCGAGTTAACTCGAGTTATCCCCGAACCGGAGGTAACTGCAGATTGGCGAAACATCATTATTCTCAATTGCGGATCGCGCCAAATCCGCGGATTATTCATCCAAAGGTTACTCGCCGATTCTACCCGCCGATTTCGGAGGGTAACTCGCGGATTTCGCAACCAGAGATACGCGGCTACCACTTTTTTACTAACTGCGCTGCTCGGTTGGAGCTAAAACTGAAAAATTGTATATATTTTGTATATGTAACATTTGTTTTCTGTTCTATATTGTAAAATATTGATAAATGTGTGTGCATATATAGTGTTTTGAGACAAATACAATCAGATTAATACCAATAGTATAATTATTTTTGTTACTGGAATTGGAAAAGGTTCAGTAACATGTTCTGTTTTAGATAAATGTGACTAATGAGGCCTAAGATTCAATTAACAAATTTATTCTTCACAAAAAAACTGGATTTTTCATTCTAAGATTTTATAGAAATCTTGAATTAAGAATAATTATTAGACTTTCAAAATTATTTAAATTAAAGATTATATACATAATCTACATTCTATTTTAACCTACCAAAGGGTTGCTGGAAAATTTAAAATCAAAAAGAAAAATAGATTAGGATATTTATACTTGTATACAATCAAAATATAAATTGAAATTTTAAATAATACGAGTTTTGAATTCTCATTGTATAGCATTTAACAACAAAACACATTTTCTGGTAATATTACCAGCTTTATTTGTATCATGTGCCCCACTTATTAATAATAAGAATCTTAGCCCTCAACACTATTGATAGCCACATTTTCAGGCAGCATCACATCAGAACATTTAAAATATAGAGCACAATGTAACAACAAATAATTCATAATGTCAAAACTGAAAATAGACATTTGATTTTTGTTAGAAGTATCTATTCCTTGTTAATTTTAATTGGTTATTTATTCAATTTGTCAGCTGGGAAAGGTACTCAGACCGTTATGTAGATCAATATTTACTTATTATCGATTCTTTTACTTAACATTTCAAAAGCGTGTTAAAAAAAACAGCTGATCGAATGTTTCACGCCAAGATACAACTCAAAATGTAAGCAATACGTCACGTGATTATCAGTGTCCAATCACAACGACTTTAACATCTTGCCCACGCATAACTCACGGATCCGGTAATCGTCAGTTGGAGAATAAGAAACGAGAATTACCGGAGAGTTACCCTCGAGCGGGGGTTACCCAATCCGTGGGTTACCTTTTCAATAACTCGCAATTGAGAATACCACCGAGAGGCATAAGTCAGTAAAACAAAGTAGGGGATGCAAAACACCCCTACCTCCTTCAATAAAACATTACCTGACATTAATTTGAATGGGAGGTCAAGAATTATTCTATCGATGGCAACACCTCCATGATTAATTAGTTCGGGAAGATTTTATTCTTTTTTTTATTTCGAAACTGCAATTTGTGAAGAGTATTTTTCCAAATATTCAGTTTTATTCTGCGAAGAAAGTTTATTACAAATAATCTTTTTGCGTTACATCATACACAAAACAATACCTTCCGACAATATCCCCTCTTCAGATGGTACTTGCAAAGGTTCATGCTACTTAAGCCTTGAATTCTTCCCTGTAACATTGTTGTACAGTAACCATGTCTCATCTCCAATAATAAGTCATTTAAAAAAAAGGAGTTGCTTCATTTCGTTTCAGCTAATAATCACATGCTGAAATATGAGCTGGCATAATCTGACGTGTTAAAAGTTGTTGTATCCACAAATCATAACGTCATCCATACCCAACCTTCTTCAAATGATCTTGTACAACACTTTTAGGAATATTTAATCTGTTTGAAAGCTTCTGGACTGTGTAACGTGGGTTATCAGCGATAAATTCTATCAAGATACCCTCTTTTACAGATGATGGTATTCCAGAGCTAATATTATTTTCGAGGTTCCAACTTCCGCGCGCACTTAAACTTGTCAAACTACTTTCGAACAATGTATCTGAAACAGCATTTTATCTATATATATAGGAAACACTTTTACAAACAATCTGACTAGAATTTTTACCTTTCTAAAAATAAAAGAGCATAATATTGCTAAAACAATTTTTTTGATTCTTAAGCTGTAGTATTGCACTGAAAAAAATGTGCGCCATAGTACGAGTGAGAACTATGTAGAGAAGCAGAAAAGTCTGAATGGGTCATAACGCTTACCATTGAACACTTCGTGAGAATTTTCGGGTGATCCAATATACATAAATATATGTATTATATTTAAAGTTGTGTCTTCCTCTTTTTAGAATAAAAGTATTAATAATAAATAATAAATAGAACAAAAATATTAATAATAAAAATCATGCGTAAAAATATAAAATGCATTAAAATAAATGCATAAAAATAAAAAATAAATAAAAAGGAAAACTTAAATTAACTGTATGAGTTTCAAAGAGGACACATAATTTCAATAGAATTGTATTTTAATAGCAAGAGCTCTAAGCATTTAGCATTTTCAAAACTACTTGTTTGAAAATTATTGAATTAAGTAATTTTTTCTTTTTTATTATGACAATTATAATTATGACAAGAACGCAATTAACGGTATTGATATCTGATACTACATCATACATCATATCACGTTAAGGATAGATTTTTAAGATTTCATCAGATTTAACGATCTTTAAGCTTCCTTAGATGATATATTGCATTTGCACCTTTCGTCTACTAGCCATAAATCTGGCTGCTTAAAACTGTAGTTATAGGTAGTAAACTACTACGAACCTAATCCACTAGAAACAGTTCTGTTAAATTCGAGCGATAGAGTTTGGTAAGTTATTTACTGCTACATGTTACATTGTAACATTTTAGCATGATGTGGTGTATACCATAACATTTCGATGACTAATCATATCTTCCCTTAAAATCTTCGTAGAAAATCACATTAATGTCTTAATTATTAGGAGGGAAGTCATTTAGTATCTTAAAAAAAACGAATTGAATCTTGTGAAGAGCGGCTTTTAAGTCGGTCTCTTATATCGGATACATTAAACGCTCGCTTTATGTTAATTTGGTCTCAACATATTTATACAATAAATTATAGTTTAGAACAATTCATTGCAAAGCAAGTATAACAAATTAGAAGTTTAAAGTTTCAAAATACTATTTAATAATTTACTGAAAAAGAAATAACTTACAAAAATGAATTGATTTACCAAGGGAAATATTTTGATTTAACCCCTTAACTACCGATTAAAAGTTGCGGTAGTGCCACAATTTTTCTCGTAAGCGCACGCATGCGGTGTACCGGTTGATTCGAAATTAGTGTGACCAGTTTAAAAGAATATAACTATGAATGGTAAATTTTTATCGCTTTACTGCCAGCTATATTTTAAAAATGAAACATTTAACTTACCAGTCGGACCGTTTTTATTAGTGAGAGTAAATTTTGGCTCCGAAATTAGATCCTCAAACCCGAAACGAAATTTTACACCTTTTGAAGGATCTTTGCTCAAATTCTGTTATAAATAATGCATTTAAAATCAGGAAAGTGCTAATGGATTATAATCTAAACTTCAAAAAGAAATAAAATTTGGCTGTCAATCAAAAGTTCCAGGAAAAATATGGATCAAAGGAAGTCCCTGGAGAAAAAGAAAAAAAAGAAGCTGAAAAGACTTATCACCCACTGCGGAAAATATTTTGCTTCAAAGAACTTTAGCAAAGTAACTACAGGTTTCGCAATCGATGATTTAAAGTCAGATAAAGAAAATTGACTATAAAAAATGAATAAATCAGTCTATCTTCAAATGTCTGTTAAGACCATAGATAAACGAAGAAAACTTTCTTGGCCGCTGCATTTAATGTTGCGCAAAGGTAGATACAGAGCATGGATAACTTCGGATGAAGCACTGTTTCGTCTGTCATTCACAAATGTCTAAACGAAGATACAATATATTTCATGCAAAAAACAACGTCACAAAAACACAGCTGTTTTGCAAAAAGCAAGTTGGCCATCAGGTGTTATGGTATGGAGGCGAATGTCCTCTCAAGGCCTAATAAAACCTTTTTTTTTCTAGAATTAAATGCTGTAATTGATGCTAAACACTGTGAAATAGGTCACAATAATTTTGAATCAATTGGAGGAGGAAAAAATGGCATAAATAAACAAATTTTCCGAAATAAGCAAATCCGTCAAAAATACTTTCCAGGTCTTTTCATTACATTCCAAAGCATTCGGAACGTTTTTACTGATAGCAACGCAAAGAAATGATCGCAGTTCGGAAAGGCGTATATACTACGTCCAGGGCTTTAAACGTACCATTGAGAGCGAAACGTATATATATAAAAGCCAGCGGTGATTAAAACTACATTGAGAAGTGATTTCGTATAAGTAAGTAAACGAGAAGTTCACTAATTAACGATTTATGTCAGTTGTTCATATTTTGTTTTTGTTTTACACTTTTTTAGTTATTTTGTTACAGATTTAATTAACTTGTTTCACAAAAAATATAAATGTTTTACGTATTTCATTTCGTTGCCTTGTATTTGCGATAGTTTTCAGCAGCATACTTCTAGAATGTAATGTATTCGTATAAGAGAAATGAAGTATGAAATTGTATAAATTAATATTTAAGCAAATATTTATATGTTTTTAATTGAATATTTTTATTTCCATAAATGTTTTGAGATAAAATAAATTTGAAATTTATAACCGTAACACAATAATTACGAAACAGTACAAAAATTCATGCAATTATTCCTAGAAAGTTTTCAGGTACTGAATTGTAACTGATACTGTATTGAACTTGTGACGGATCTATACGCGGCTCTACAAACCCCTTGGGGATTCATCTGGGAAAGCAATAGTATCAACCAACTTTCACCGAATAAAGAAAGCGTGATTATGCAATTTAAGTATATTATATAAATTCTGTATTCGCGAGTTTGAAGAGTTAGTTCGCGAGTCAGTTGGCTAGTTGGACAGTGAAGGATCGTGAAATGATTAAGTGCATTTGGAGTTACTGAGAGTGGATCAATCGACGGTATTAAATCCAGATAAGGATCGCCTTCAAGGTTTAAGGGTAGGACTTGACTTCATAAAAGTACAGGTATCGTGATCCTTATTTAAATAGAAGTCAGCTTATTAGTGTGCGGCGTAGTTTATATTAAGCCCGGTTTAAGCTATAGCGGGAATCAGTTGATGGTCTGTATTATTATCCCCAGGCTATTGAGTCTCACCTCCGCTCTACTATCTGATCTGTTATCTTAATTAGATTTTTATTGTGTCTGCTTGATATTTTGGTGACAATAAAATAATCAGTGTGAATCATGTCTGCTGATTATTCAGTTTCTCCCACACACCTAGCCCGGTCTGAGAGTAGACAAGGGGTTTCAGAGGGAAGCAGGAACCGACAGGCATTACAAACTTCCTTATCTAGAATGTTGATTTTTTTATAGATAAACTATAGGAATAATTCGTTTGTTTCAGTTTAAAATGATGGCGTCTTTTTCCAAACATCTATTCATATAACTAAAAGGAAGTTTAAGAAAAGAGTTATTTAAAATTATTTTTAAAAAAACTTTGACATTAAATTTTCACTACAATATTACACACAATAGATATAGAATGATTGATTACAACAATGAAATTTAAAGAGATATGTGGGCTGTTGGCAACGTAATTTTAAACAGCAATCAAATTAAGAGGATAACAAACCTGTGTGTGTGAGCCAGATCTTCTTCAAAAAAACTTCAACACCACACTAGCATTAGGAAGTTTAGACTCAACTGAAACTATAACGGATATCAAACCCTCTACACAACGCCGATATATGAACATGAAAAGGTCGTCCACGAGTTCTTGATCACTACCCCCTCGCCTACTGTGGCCACGAAAACAAAGGTATACATACAGTAAAATTCGTTTAAGACGAAAACGCTTAAGACGAAGTGTCGATTTACACGAAGTAATGCAACGGTCAAGCACATTACTATGCATTTCTTTCTTTTAACACAAAACGAAACTCACTTAACACGAAAACATTTCCCTTCTGGGAATGGACAAAACATTGAAAACGCCACAGCTTTTTCTATTTTAGAAGAACTTTTTACGAGAGTAATAGCAAAGAGCTCAGGAGGAAAGTAAACAGCCATTTCGCTTAAAATGAAGATGAAGTTTCTTAAGGTTGTTGATCAAAAATAGAAGAACGTGAAAATTTAGTAATAAATTTCATTTTCTTGTGAATGTCTTCATTGATTTTTATTTAATACATTCCTATATATGTAAACAAAATGTACTCTAATAAACTTAATTTTGTTGTATATATGTTGTTGTTTTTTTGCAATATCCTTTAACACGAAAAAAATAATTCGGTCCCCTCAGTTTCGTGTTAAACGATTTCCACTGTATGTTATATTCCTTCTGATTTCTTAATTAATAAAAATGTTTTATTTGATTATACGTTTAATACTTTCTGAAATCATGTGACACATTGCTTATCTAAAATTTTTAAATTAATTAATCATTGTCTGAAATAGAATAATTAAATAGAACGTAAATTTGTTAATTTTTTCCCCTGTTGTTTGCAGTAAAATTGGAGTTGAATTTTTTTTCTTTGAATTAGCAAACACTATTTCAATTATTTAATTTATAAAAACTAACCTCTGACTGTTCCACAAATAACTAATAAAAATATTGTTAAACTGTGCTGTATAAATGGAAGCAAAGTAACTTCGATCACTGATCTTCGGGATTAACTTACTCTGAAATAAGCAAACAATCTTCGTCCCTAAGCTCCTTGAAGGTTGCAGGAACGTAATAAAAGGCTCTAGCCCTTGCTCCTTTCCACACATATCGTAAACAATAGCTGTGTTCAAATTGGAATTGTGAGACCTTCCTAATCCGTAAGCAGTTGGTGAGAACGTTATTTGCAGACGGACTCATGGATCAAATTATATTTTGACTTTTACTAAGTTGTTTATTTGTCTGCATTCGGTTTAAATAGTGAGCTACATTTATATCGGAACTGCATTTTTTTGTTTTATCAAACGTTATTCACATAAGTGAGGTATTGTATTTAACTCAGAGAAAAAAAATTTGTGTTTTTAAAAATTCAAAAAAAAAAAAAAATAGATCTAATTATTTTTTATTCGATTCCATTACTCTTTTATTTTTAATTTATTCTAGAGAAACTAAAATTATCAAATTTTAGAAAATCGTCAAATTACTTTTCGTAAAATAATTTCAAATTCAAAAGAAGCCTTAGAATTGAGCATTAGGAGAAAGACCAGTTATGGAGAGTGAATGCATACACACACACAATATCATTCGAGAATCAAATGTAAATGAAAAGACTTCCTAAGCATCGGAGGTAAATAATTTTTTGAATGTTTAAGCAAGCATTTCCTGGTTTATTTAGATATTTTAATTCAATTGTTGTTTATCATTCCGTATTTTTATTTATTTTACATCTGGATACATTGATGGGTATACTTAGATCATTTTCAGAAAAAAATTAGATAAAATCTAAAATATTTCCTTTCAACATGTCAGGTAATGCGAATGAACAGATGATATGCTTTAGACAAATGATTTTAGACATGATATACTTTATTCATAACCCACATAATTGATAGGAATTGTGTCGTAAGGTGGATTTATACACAGAAAAAAATAATCGTATACTATCCTGAGAAAGTTTAAGGTATTATGACTAAGATACAAAGATGTTCTTAACAATATAAAACAATAACTTTTTGGTGGTAAGTTATTGAAAGAGATGAAGAATACTCATTAGGTATTTTAAGGTATAAATGAGCCAAATTATATATAAATTCTTTTTTTTAATTACCTAAATATTCCCCACAATCACTTGGGATGCATGCAAGACATGAACTCAAAACTTAACCTGTACATTTTGAAATACAAAAATAAACAACTGATTATTGTAGAGTTTATGTGATAACAACACTTCACACTATTTTTTTTCTTGCGATAATTTATTTAAATTGACACTGATGAAATAAATCAGTACTATAAACAGAAATTGTATGACTGAAATTAAATTTCGTATGCGCAAATGTCTCATAAATTAACACAAAAATGGTCAATGTGGGAAATGCTGGACCATTGTAACTATAATCTTAATGACAGTTCAAAAAGAGAGATTCCAATTCTACCACCGAAATTTCAATCGAAATCGATACTATTTATTCATGTTCGGTTCACCAATATATTCATAGAAGATCCTATCTCACCATTTAAGAGAATAGTACTAAGGCTCTAAAAGAATGAGAAATCAAATAATTAGATAAACAAATTTTCTACCTTTAACGATGTAGTATGTAGGAATGAGCTTCTAAAGAAATCTGTTGATATAAAACGTTGATGGATAAAACAATAAATGCGGAAAATTCGTTAAAATAAATATAAGAAGCCATTTGAGCAACAGGGTATCAGAAACCTAAAAGACCGTTATTTAAACGCTTTAACTGCCGTTTAAAAGTTATGTAATTCGTCCCCTAGTGCCACCACCGTTTTCACACAAGCATGCGTATGCGGTGAACTGGATGGAAAAGAAAAGGCATAAATAAATAAATTTTTCCCTGAAATAAGTAAATCCTTGGCAAACACTGCAACATCATTTTGTGTTGCTATTTAAAGTCTTCTGTATACTGATAGCAACACGAAGGAAATCAGTGCATTTCAAAAAGACGTATATATACGTCCGGGGCATTTAATGCCCTGGTTGAGTGAGTCATATATATATATATACACAGGTGGCCGTTAAGGGGTTAAAAAACGATTCAGAACTCCCAAAACTTTCTTTATCTTTGACATTGAACTTTATGTATTAATTATTATTCTATTCTTTGCATGATGATATATTGTTCCATTCTTTAGGTTTGCAACTAATGAAGAATTGTACTAAATAGCAGAATCTTGAATTAAATGTAATTAAATTAAAAATGAATTATAAACGAAAACTTTAAAATTTTACGTACATTGAATTTTAGCATGTGAGTATTCTAAAAGATAGTTGTACTACTTAAATGATTGATTTCATGTTAGATGAAAACATTTTCATATGTGACCTCACAAACTCGCAAAATAAAGGTGAAGAATAGTGATTAGTAAATGTAGCTTAAAAATTATTTTTTTAGGAAAAATCACTGAAATAATATAGGATTGTTAGGAAAATCCGAACAAAAATATTTCTACTCATTCATAAAAAAGTCATATTATAACTTATTAATTTTAAGGTATCCGAACACGTTCGGAGTACATTTTAACAAAATAGCATACTAAAACATTATAAATGTTCTTTTAGGACTCAATACCAATAAATATTACTATTAAACTATCAAAATTTAAAATAAATTACCTGAATTTTACAAAAATCACAATTATAAGTGAAATTTTAGCAATATTTTTGAAAAACTTCAAAGCAGTTAGAGAAAAAAGTAATAAGCATATATTAGTAAAAGTTTTACTAAAATAAATTAGATGCATTTATCTAGAAAATGTACTAAAATTTTAATTTTTTATTGAAATTTGAAAATTTTAGAGCGGATTGAGTCAACATTATAAGAAATGTTACATTTTTATGAGACTATTATTTAAATAACAAGCCATAACTCAAAAAGTATTCATACAATAAGAAATAATTTAGTACATTCTCTAGAAAATAGCATAAATATCAGGTTCAAAAAGTTTTATAGAAATACATTCGTAATATTTTGAGTTATCAGACTCGCCATGATAGATTTTGACTTCCGGTCTTTTAAATGTATAAAATGGATTGTAACTTGGCCTCTAGGTAATGTAAAAACAAAACCAAGTATGTTTCGTAAAGTCAAAAGATAGCTCTATTCAATAAAATAAAAAAACAAAAATATCTGTCTTGACTGAATTTGGTAATTTTCAACGTGTTCGGATACCTTAAAACTACATAAACTTATTCATAAATAATGATACATAATGGGTATTCATAGTAATAATTTAAGATGTGCAAAATGTCTAGTTTTGTGAGTAGAAGTCAAATGTATTATTTTAAACCATGGTTTTTGTGAAGAAAAAAAATGTTAGATTCTCTTAAAAATTATCAACTGCTTATGTAAGAAAATCTCTAAAGGATGTGAAACATTTTAAATACTTATATAAGCATCCAGAAGATTTAAAACAAAACCCCTTCTTTTAATGGGGTTTATTTTAAATATTTTTCAATGGAGCTTAAACACTTTTTCTTTGAAATAAAAACTAGAATGCTTTAAGTATTGTTTCGATTTCGTATGTCTTCATCGGTTAAGCCTTTTCTTTCTAAAACCTAAATTGGGAAATATTTTCTTGAAATGACTTTATGACGATAGCTGTATAAAAGAGCTTTAAGAAGCTAAAAAGTGAGTGGAAATAATATCTTTTCTCAAGAACTTCAGTTGAAATTGTGCCCCAAAGCGGTTGAAGTAGAATTTGAACACAGTTCATTTTATTAAGACGTTCATTCGTACAAAGTTGCTAGAAGGTAAACGAGAAGTATATCTTTAAAAGAGTCGAAACTTCGCTGAACATTTGTGTTTCACTTAAATATAGGAATCGAAGTCTTCTTCGAAGTTTTTTTTTAAGTAAAAATAAAATGCTTTCCCTTTTTACTTTTATTTTATGAAAAATATCACTTCAGTTTCTCTGAATTCGAAAAGGGTTAAACGTATTTACATAAATGCCAATATTATCAAATTTTACAATGGAATTTCGGATCACTATAACTACTTTTGTTATAGTCTTTGTGACCTCAAATAAAGCCTAAATTACAGCTTTTTCTGATGATAAAAGTGCAATATCTAATAATTTCCCTTAGAAGTTAAAAACAATTGACAAAAATCCTATACCATTTTTTTAAAGTTATTTCTTCAGAATATTAATAAGAATAGCAACTCACATAGAAAAATATATATGAATTATTGTTATAAACTTACATCGAGTTTTTTTTGTGTGCATATTGTAGTTTATTTTTTTTTTGTACATATAAAGCCGATGAGCTTAATAATTTGCATTGCTATACATCATATGGGACGCTTTGTGATCCTCAAAATCATTCCAGTGTATGATGCGATGATGCAAAATTTCGGTGAAGAAGATAACTTCAGATATCCTTCAGGTCAACCTAAAATATGTGGGTAATGTTGTGTGAGTTTTGATGCGACGTTCATTAAAATGAAAAACTCTTTTTCAGAAATTACATATAAATAAATAGAACTATATATATATATATAGTTAAAATTCTCTACTTCTCTACTATAAATTGATAAATAATCAATAATCATCAAAACTTAAAAAAAAACTGAAATTGATAAACCATACATATAATTAGAAAGGATATATTGGAAATTATAAAAATAATAGAATTTAAAAATATATAAATATATGGATGCTACAGAATTATAAACGTTGCTGACTTAGGACATCTCTTATATATAAAAAAATTTACATAAAAATGGGGTTGAACATGTTTTTTGGCCAGCCAAACTTCCCCCTTCTGTTAATAATACTAAGCAAAACCTTAACAGAATTTTTCTGTTAAAAATTTCATTTTCCATGTGGGCGCAAATCTTCTCCGTTATGCCACCAGTGCATTTGAACATTTCAAAATGTTTCAATATAAAGGAAGGATACTTTTTTAAAAAAAAATCGTTTCATCTAATAAAAATAAGAGGTTAAGAATCAAACTTTAAAGTTTGATAGTGAATTTTTAAAATTGTTTCACGCGATAACAGACAGAATGAAAGCATAGAAGATTGATACATTTTTTTTCTCATAAAATCATTTATAATACTGATACTTTTAATACTTTCTCAAGTCTTGTGAAATGTTCTATTTGAAATTTTATTTTAGTAAATTGCTTGATAACTAACTTGACGAATAAAGCATTTATTTCTTTTATGCAATAAAACCGAAGTTACACTATATTTTTCTTTTTAAAATAGCAAAAGTTGTACAATGTGAGGACTTAATTTATAAGATATAACTTCTGAATGCTCCTACAAATCACTGACGAAAACGCAATGAGATGGCGCATTACAAATTGAAGCAAAGTAACTTGGATCTCTAATCTTCAGGATTAACTTACCTCCGAAACAGCAAGCATTCTTCATCCTTAAGCTCCTTCAAGGTGGCAGGAACAGAATAAAAGGTTCAAATCATGGCCTCGTTTCCGCTTAAGTCGTAAACAACAGAGATATTCACATTGGAATTTCCAGGCTTTCCTAATCCGTACGCAGTTGGTGGGCACTTTATTTGTAGATGGACTTTTGGATCATGTCAGATTTTGACCTTTCCTCAGAAGTTTATTTGTCTGCAGTCGGTTAAGTTGTGAGGTCACTTTCTCTCTCCTTACAAGTAAAAAGGTTAATTTTATCTGTTAACAGACTTTTTTTCATCAGTTTGTTGGTTTTAAAGGATTTATATGGTATAAACATTTCACCAAATGAAGAAACAATAAGAATTTAAATGAATTTCAAATAAAAATACAATTACTTTTCTCATTTGTTTGTATGCTCATAATACTTATAATATAATTCTTTACACTTAACGTTTGTACTGTTTGTGTTGTATTTATGTGGTGTTTTGAAATATGCCTAAAATATATAGTTCAAACAAGGAATGTAACAATTATTCAAAAATAGCGCTGAAGTTATATTAGTCAAAAGTTTTTTTTAAAAAACAATCAAACAAATGTGTGGATTACCTGTGAATATTTTTATGATAATCATGTTTAGATAATAGCTTAAAGTCAATTGATACGAATTTTGAAATGATATAGTCTTGAGAAGAAGTAGAAGAAAAATAATGACACATGAGTTGAATGTCGGAAAAATTTATAATAAATTTGTAGTGCTATTTTACTTGATAACAACATGTTTTGGGGCAAAAAAAAACATGAGAACCTTACAAAATGGTGATATACTTTCAATATTTTGCTCGCATTGGGTTATCTTTTATTTTATGGTAACTCCGATTTTTTTTCATGGGAATGCCCTCAAGCTTACTTAACACCATCATTTAATGTTCTAAGTCAACTACTGAAGAGAGATTTGTAAGAACAAATCTAGAAATGGTGACAGGCGCTTACCTCATAAACTCCAAGATAAATAACAGCTTAAGAATTACAAATGAATAGAAATTATCGATTACTTCTCTGATATAGCTATATATCACTTTGAATTTTAAATCTATCTTTTATTTGTATATTTCTATATTCATCATGTCAAATGTTAACATGATCAATACATGTAATGTTTTTCTCTCCATTCAGTTAAATCCATTGATTCGTTGTAATTTTGTTCTACAACGTATGTTATAAATTATGTTACGAGATAAAAAATATTCCTAAGATATTTGTCAAAATATGTTGACGAAACACGATTAGATATGGTTTTCTTAAGCATAGGAAGCAGCCACTTTAAAAAAGGAGAACATTCAAAAATTTAATAATTTCCCTTTGAATAAACTGTAACAGCAAACAGCGATAGTATAAGGTTTAGTAGGAAAATTCTTGAATCATTAGGTGCATGTTTCTGCATCCAGGTAACAATTGATTTTCGATTTGAGAAGACATAGTAAACTCTATTGCAAATTCATTTGTACATATTTGATGTTGGAAAAATTTCAATTTACCAATAATTCAATAACAACATGAGTACCAGAAAATTTTTCAATCACAAATTTAATATGTTTAAGAGATAAATCTAAATTTTCTCTGAAAGGAACCAATTAATAATATATTGCCATTAATATATATTTTAGTTTTCCTTTAGCATAAGGATAAGTGTACATAAAATCTATTAAGCATTTGTGTTGAACTGAAAATGAAATCTATGGGCGTAAATAAAATCATGTGTGCAATTTACTTTTATTTTCGGTATTTCGGAAATGAACGTTCAAACTTCACATTATAGAGACTCAATTCTTTTATCCATGATCATATGCTATTCAATATTTGCAATTAGAATTAAATTAAATTAGAATAAAATACTTCATAAAAGAAATAACAAGGATTTAAAATATATACCTATCAAACAACTGATTTTTTCATAGGATTATTGCATGGAATGTTTATACATATATATACACATATATACACTAACTCATTTCCATGCAAACTTGCGCACCAAGAAGTAAGAGTGGGATTGCTACAAACTTAGCATGAAGGTACATGTCAAGAAGATATGCAAATTATTAGAAATGCAGCATCATTGTGCAGTGTGTAATGTCTTCAGTGGGTGTTGAACTTCGTTCTCCTTGGATTACAAAACGGGGTAAGCAGAGCTTGTTTGTATGAAACTACTTCCTGAAGTCACGCCTCCACCAAGATATCCAAGACTGCATCACCAAGCCAACGCACTTGGCCACTCGCGGCGCAGCCCGCATGTTCTGTAAATGTCCAGTGTTTTTGCGTGAATTTAATCTGTTGCAGAGGGACACTTTCTAATTTGGAATGCCATTTTGCAACCACCGGAGACAATGTGAGTAATTGTCAGAGTTCGAGAGGGGAAGAATCATAGAGTTAATGGAAACCAGGTGGTTGGCTCGATGAGAAGCTCAAATATTGCTTAATCATTGTGAATTGACATATGGCTTATTTTCGCATTATTATTTTATATGCTAAGAAAAATATGTTAATAGATTGTATTTTCTTTATGTGGTAATGTTATTTTTTCATAATCTTATATTGGAACTTGCAATTAAAAGGACCATCGGATTTCTATTGGTTTCAGATATCATTAAACAGTATAACGTCGGTAGGATAGCACTTCTTTCGTTTAACAACCATTAGACATGGATACCAACAGCATAATGCCCATTATCGATATCAGTTAATTCATGATGCTATACTTTTCTTCAGTCTAAACAAGGAAATTATTATTAAACTTGCGGCTAAAAACAGTAATAAATCATTCGGTTGAAAAATATTTCTAACGAGAGATACATTCGCTTTTGCTTTGTCATTGTTTTTTTTCCTCAGACAGTAAATGTAAACTTTTCAATGAATGAGAAAGTGCTCTCTCACGAAATGGGGTCTATAAATTAATCGAGGAAATTAAAATTTAGCAATAATTGACAAAATGAGTTATTAATGGGTGTTAAATAAAAGGTTAGTATGAAACATACAATGGATGCAATTGACTCCTTATGTGTAATCCGTAATACTGTTACTTACACTCAAATGAGTAAAATAACTTGTACCAGTTACAATTACTGCCCTAATATTTGTCAGTAAAATGTTTTAATTTTTTTTATTGAATACAAATATAAAATCCCCGTGCATCAAAAAGTATCACACGGGGCTCACAGAAGTAAGTATTAATCACGTATTACAAATGAATGAAGGGAAACAAAAATCCTTTGAGGTTATAAAGGATTACAAATATTTACAACAAATTCACAGCACTTTTTGAAAGCACTTCTGGTGGAAAGATGTTGCTGAAGATTCGACGGCCAATTTATATTAAATCCCTTGAAAGCCAGTCTTAGGATGTTTCGTTCTCTTTCAAACTTGGAACACAGAATGTTTTAATTTGTAAGCGTGATTACTAGACCTTTAATGCTCAGATATTTAACAGGATTATTCAATCTAATACTGCAGAAATGCTTTAAATTTAATTATTACTTACAAATGTGTTTTTTCATTTGGAAATTGATTACATTCTATAAAACGAATCGTATCATTACAAAAATACTTGTTTCTTCAAATGTATGCTGGAGTTGAAATAACTTTATTTAAATCATGGCTAATCTCCTTATTGTTTCTCAATCAGTTAAGAACTGAATTTTAAATTGCACGCATTTGATAACAATGCTTCTGAAAGATTTTTAAATCCAATTTATCCTTTCTTTTCCTTAATTAAAGCGCTTCTGCTACCTCAAGAATGCAAAATCAGTAGAAAAGTGGAATATGCTTAATTTCATGTCTCGTTTCTGTACAGTAACACTAATCTCACGTAATTATATGATTATCTGTGATGATTATATTTATATTAAACATTCAATAAACCTAAAATCACACTTAGAAGTAGTTTTTGTTTCTTTGTTTTGTTAAGTTCAAAAAAATATTTTTTATTTGTTATATAGTTTTTACTCTATAATAAATGCAACTCTGTTACGGAATTAAATTCACAAAAAAGACTTTTAATTTTTACCAATTATATTCCGATTGACATGCTGGTTATTTTGAATCGCTATCATTTTTCAGAGCCGTTAATAGGTGTAACTTTTTTGACCCAATTATCTCAAAGTGGAGTGAATAAAAAGGTTAAAAAGTTTCTTGACACAAAAATGAATTTTATAACTGGATAAGTAAAATAAAATGGCACTATAGCTAATATTTTAAGTTTACTATAATTTTTGTAATTATTTTTAAGTACACTTACGTTATTTTCATATTTTTATTATTTCTGACATATCATCAAATGTCAATAAATTATACAAGTAACTATTTTCAGTAAGAAGATGCAACATTTAATTATGAGTCTGTTATTATTTTGCATTCCTAACAATGCACACCATATCTACATTAATATTACTTAAAATTTTCAAATGTTTATATATATTAAAGCAGCATATAACCCTTACTCATTTCAACATTAATTAATTTTAATGTACTATTAAACAGATAAAAATTAGAGTCTATTTATTAGTACGT
This sequence comes from Trichonephila clavata, assembly GCA_019973975.1. Lineage (NCBI taxonomy): Eukaryota > Metazoa > Arthropoda > Arachnida > Araneae > Nephilidae > Trichonephila > Trichonephila clavata. The sequence continues at coordinate 70,104 of BMAO01014452.1, read as the reverse complement.
AAAATAAATTTATGTCACTTAAGATATATCCAATTTCTCAAAATTTTTGTTATAACTGGAGTTAAGGTACACCATTTTCCCCAAGTACAACACATTTAACGTAAATCTTTTTTCAAAAGAATATAATCTATTTCTATCGGAATAATTTAAAAAGAAATAAAAGAAAAGAAAGGGCGGTACTACTTCAAGTCAATTTTAAAGCATCTATGTTGATAATATCTTTATGTGATTAAATATGCTCTAATTTGCTCATATTTTGATTGTGAAGACCATTAAGTTTTAAATATAATATTATTCATAGATTTCTATGGGTTTTAATATGATATGCAAAAAAATGTATTCATGCAACATAGTACCTTCAATCGAAAAACTCTATCATTACCTTACTATTAAGCTAAATTCTTGAATTCTCTTCATGTCACAAATCGAAAGAAGTCTATCATTAAAAGAATTAGACAATTAGTTTATTCGCAGGATAGAAACATTAACTAAATATGTCAACATTATGTACAGAATTTAATTAAGAGTTTTGCTAGTGTTTTTCGTTCTCCACACAATTAGTCTAATGAAGAAACTCTTGATAAGATTAGATTAAAGACATGTAGCTCTAAAGCTTATAAAGTAATCATAATTAGATAGAATTTTTATTGATGACTAAAAATGTTCGTAAAAGATAATTTTGTTTTTGAAATACCGTACAAATGAACTTCGATAATCAGAGTATATTTTAAATTATTTACCAGTACGCTGATAAATTTTCCATAAAAATTAGGAGCACCTATAACGCTACTCTTTTGCTTAAATCTTTACTCAAATAATCAACCATTTTAAGATTCCGTTCTCTGATTCTTAGTTATCCTGAAATATGCATGTAGTGAAGGTATGGTGAATCTAACATGGCGAGATCCAAGTTTTACGAATAGCATCAGGGTTTCAAAGAGGGCCGAGAATTCATCAAAGACAATAAACACGTTGGACAACCTTTGACTTCGTGGAAATGTTGCGTTGGTGTCTGAATGTGTTCGAAAAGACGGTCTCCAAGCACTTGCACAAAACGCTGAGGCTACACACTTCTTGAAGACTCCATTTGAGGGAATCCATTTGTCGTAAACGGCCTCAGTTCTGGCGAAGTGACGACTGGTATCTTCTGAATGATAACGCAACAGCAATCCCATCGATCCCAATTGGTAAAAGAGTTCCCCGCCAAAACTCGCTTTAATGTGCTTCCACATTCCTCTATTTACCAGAATTAGCCCCGTGTGACTTTCACCTGTTCCCATCAAACAAAAAAAAAACATTTACAGGGACGCCTTTTTGTGTCATCAGATGAAGTGAAAACAGCATCGTAACATGCCATACGGGAGGCTGGGAAAAATGGCTCCCAGCTGTGCTTCCAGAAGTTATACAACGCTGGCAGAAGTGTATCGTCATCCAAGTGGACTACTTTGAAGGTGGATGTGCTTCGGTGCTGTGTACTATTCAGGTTAAGGTTTTCTACACCGTGTCCCCGAACTTTTGGATCATACTACGTATTAATTAAAGTATAATAGTGAAATGCAAGTGATTGTTAAAAAAGATTTTTTTTTCCAATTTAAAGATATTTGAAAAAGAGAAGTCCTATGAGAAATGATTTGATAATAAGATAATGGAAAAATAGTCAACCACTTTGAAGTAGATTACAATTTTTTTAAAAGCTTATAAATACTTTCCCTACTGCGAGTAATTTTTACTTAAATCATTAATGTAAAAATATAAAAGGCTTATTTAAATTTTATTACATTGTTTTGGAATATTTTCTTCAGTCAGAAATATGTAATCAGAATGTAATTATAACTAATATTAAAATATTTAACAGAAAAATAAAAAAAAATAAAGGAATTTTAAATGGTCAAATTATTAGCCAATTTCAATATCTTAGTTCTATATGATAATCATACAATATATTTTTCCATCACAAGGCAGTTAATAAGTAATCAAAGTGGAAATATATACATCTAGTTAAATTTACTTCAAAATGTGATAACTTTGAATTTAAATTAGCTAGAAAAATTCTCATTTAGATTCTTTTTTTGAGCTAGGTGTAATCTTGAAGGGGGGGGGGAGAATCAGTTTTCGTAATCCTATCACCAATGGATAAAAATGATAAGACTTAATAACTTGAAAAGAGTTAATTTATGGTGTTATACACGCGTTAATTGATTAGAGTAGTTAATTAACTTGTAAACAAGATTTTCTTTCAATACAGAACTATTTTTAAATTTTCTCATGTTTAATTTTTAATTTAAGTAAAGTTTTCATAAAGATTTTGTATTGTAAGGACTTTTAAAAGGTGATCCCCTTTTGTCTGTTGATAGAGTCAGATTTTTTGGTAATAGAATAAGATATTAATCTTATAAAGATCTTAATACTTTACTTATTAAGATCTTAATAAAGATCTTAATACTTTTCAAAGAAGCTTACATTGATCGACAGATTTTTTTTTTTAGTTTTAAAACTTAAAATATTTTAAAATACACTGTAAAACAGCTTATAGAAAGAGAAATCAATGTGTGAGTTCTAGTTTTTCTTCATTTTGTAAGCATTTGGATTCATGTTACGAAGCCTCAAAATTAGTTATTCAAATATTTCAAGAAACATTTCTAAAAAGTTCGGATTCCTTTTTCTTTTTTTAAGCAGAACCAATGATGAAGTGGTCATAATTACGAACACGTTGCAAGCATGATTTCAGTTGAGCCTCATGCTTTAGTCCTGATAATGCTGAAGATTTGTCTAGCAAGGGAGTTGAAGTCTGTTAAATTTGTTTATCCTCAATGCCTTCGTATTGAGAAGGTGATGTAGTTTGGAGGTGGGATCGCATGTTTTAATTAATTGGATAATTTCTTTACTGCGTTAGCCATTGCAAAATATTGACTAACGAATAAAAATCTAATGAACTAAGTCGTGAAATAATTTAAGAAAGTTTTGGTACAAATCTGCCACATAACATACAATGAAAAAATAGTAAATTGTAACATATAATAAAAAAGTGGTACATTCTTCCTGAAGAAACGGAAAAAAAAAGCTTCAACAATTAAAACTATTTTTTTAAAATTTAAACACATATATGGAAAACATAATTTCTTACCTTTCTGCTCTAACAATTAAATAAATAAAAACCCTCAATAAAAAATATCGAATATTCATAAAATGTAAATAAATATTCTCGCAGTTAACTAATACTATTTAGAAAATAAGAATTGGCAATTTGTATTTGTGTGTGTTTATAGTAATTTTTATTAAAATTATTATTTTGATTAATAATATTAATATTTTTATTTAACTATATATTTATAGAAATTTGAATTTTTCGACATAAGTTCTTCAAATGTTTTGACCAATTAATGTAATTGTGTTTAATGAAAAAGAAAAATTAGCTTTTATTTAGTTTTATACACTCAAAAAAGAACGTCTAAGAAATATATATTTTAAAGGAAAATGCAACTATATTTTGTAAAAAAGTTTTCTGACTCAGATCTGTCATATTGTCTCATTCTACTGTTACTGAGAACTTACGCTGGGTGTCGTAAATTTTCTGATTTCAAGCTGGATATTTCCACTAATTAGATGACACACATTGTCAGCTATTTTTTACAACATAATATACTGCTATTATAAAATTAAAAGAAAGATTTCAGAAAAGTTTTTTTTTCGATTCATGTGACATTAAAGTATCCAATGTTGACATTAAGTATCCAAGTTGTTTTAAACTGTCCATTACTTTATTGCTAGTTCCAGTTTTCAGATAAATACGAGAGTTATGTAACATCAAAAAGAAGCAAAACAGTTCAAGAACATGTAGTGCGAATTGACATTAAACAGTTTGATTTAACTTCACATTTTTTTGAATTTTTTTAATGTGTTACAGAATTTACTCATTGCGACAAAAGTAGTATTTGAAGAAATATTTTATAAAAAGAAATTATATTTTTAAGTCGGTATCCATTTTGGTACACATATAATCTGGATTATTTAATAGATAAATGTATTTTCTTTCAAGAACACTAACTTATCTTATTTCAGTATAATTACAGCCGCATCTCTATATAACGAGGTTGCTAAATCACGAAAAAGTTCGTTATGTGGAAAATTCGTTATATAGAATTTCATCTTCCAATATACTTTACAAAACCATATAAAACAAATTTTAAATTCATAAACAATATATATATATAAAAGATAATTATTCACAGCTTTTTTAAATTAATACCTATTTATTTTATATATCTTACACATAAAAAAAGAGAAAAAATGCAAGGAAAACAAGAAAAAAGAATGTTGAGGAATGCAATGTATTTTCAACATTAAGAAAATGATTTTAGATTAAAATTAATAAATTTTAAGGACATTTTCTCATTTAAAGTCTACAATTAATTTTAAACATACATTATTTTAAAACTAGAATTTCGAAATATTCATTAACACATGCGTTCTGAAATTTAATGACTCATAAATCTGTTAATTTTGTTTGAGTTTTTTTGTTCGAAATAATGCTTTGTTTCATAATACGCCTCACATCTTTGCAATGCACCAAAAATCCCTTCAGGCGTATTTTTCCGAGTTTTCTAGCCATCCATTGCTACCTAGAAATTAGTCATCTCCCAGTGCCTTCACAAATTGAAGAGCTTTCTTTATTACGAAAAGTCTAGAGATCAGAACATTTTTACCTCGCATTGTGTTTATCCTCCAAAACTGCTTCGTCGTCATGTTCATAGACATATGTTTTCAAACTTTTTAATCAAGAATTCGATGAATCATGCTTTTGTTGCTTATCTCGATTTTTTATAATAGTTGATAAGCTATTTGGAGGAATACCAAATTTTAAAGCAATAACTTCTTTTTACGCCTTTATCTACTTCCTGAAGAGTTACATTTTTTCCTTTGATGCTCCAGCACTTGTGTTTTGACATTTTCAAGCTACAAGAAGAGAAGTTACCAGTAAGACTGATCAAAACTACAAATGAATTAAAACTAGTTCAAGGACGGGACAACAACAGAGAATGCATATCTATCAATGTAAAATTTTGAGAATTTTTAAGAAGGTTCCATAAGCATTGTATTTTCTTAAAGATACAATTTATTGAACCGTCTCTAATCAATTTCAGCTCAATATTATATAAACTGTTGAAGCATAACAATGAATTTCTTGGAAATTAATGTAATTTTTTGAAAAAAATTCTCTTAGGAAAGGATATTTTATATATTTGTTCTGCACTGGAATAAAAATTTAAAGAGCAATGACATATGAATGGAAACTATTAGGCCATAGTTTAAGAACAAAATATTCCGCCTGCCGTTGATTGTTGCATTTTGTCAAATGCAAAAAAAAGGTATGATAAGGTTTTGTAATAATATTTAAGAAACTCTAAACACGAAATAAACTTTCTTGCTAGTATTTTGCTTTAACAGTCTTATTATATTTACAAAATAGTTTTCCATTTAATAATGAGATCTATTCAATCACGTTTCTCAAAGATTTAATCGTGCAGATTTATCATTGATTCCACGTTCAAAAATAATTCAGATTTTTCTTGTTTGTATAATAAAACCTCACCGCTTTATAGCCACTAAATTTTATTTCTTTGAAAATGTATAGCGTTGATTACGAGAAACTGAGATATCCGATAAAATATAGAGTTTAATTGGGTTTCGCTCCTTAGAAATGGTAAATTTAACCTATTCACTGCCAACTACAAGATATCTCGTAGCAAGCTTGAGTACCAAACTTGCCAACTACGAAATATCACGTAGTTGGAGCTGTAATTTTAAATTGATTACGTATCTCATTTAAGTTAGGAATTTTTAAAAAGTATGAATGAGAAAAATTTATATAGGCAAAAAATAACTAATTTTATTTTTTTAATTTATAACTTAAACTATTTGATTATAACATAATAAGTCTGTATATAAATGAATGTATTCTAAAAATCAAAAAATATTTTTATTGTTGTTGATGTGTATGATGAGTTTTAAAGTAAGGATCAACTCAAAATGCTGGGTTGCTGGGACTCACTTGACAAAAATACCTAGCCTCCTTTTATTTTTTTTTGTTTTGTACACATTAGGCACAGCTTTGTATGCCTCTCTTTTGTGAGAAGTAGATGTTCTAAGTAATGAAAATCACAGTTGTATTTGTATTATAGTTGCCGATTGTCTTCTGCCGTCGCCATTAAATAAATGCATAATAACTGATTCCTTAAATTGAGGCATCCACATCATTTTATTTCCTTGATTTCTTTGGTTATAGAACACGTATGAATTCTGTAGGAAGATGTTGAAGTAGGGTAAGGCGATTTTCTTGAACCAATGGATGGTTTTTCTGAGGTCTGCAAATTATTACTTATATCTCTCCATCTTTTTTACTTTAGAACTCTTTGTAACTACCATCGCGTTATGAGTTTTTCCCAAGTAGGAATACTACACATCTGTAGAAAAATCCGACAAAATATTACACATTTGATTGCCGCTAAATGACAGTTGACGAGCTGGTAAAATCGAACAAAATGAAAAGAAAATCTTTGTATATTAAAATTTTATTGAGAAAAAAAACACTACGAGGTCGTAAATGGCACTCAGCACAGGAATCTTATTCAGTGATGCCATCTACAAATTATCTCATACTATTTTTTTTTTCAAAAAAAGTACGCACACATGTTTTATTACATTATTATATCAGTAACTTAATATAATTATATTTTGTAAACTTTCATGTTTACTTTCAAATATAATCGTTGCATCCAGGGCAAGACACACTAAATTTGCCTGGCAGTGAATGGGTTAACTCTTGAATTAAAGTCACTCTAAAATAATACGAGGGCTTTCGGAGACGTATTTTATAATTTCACAATACTAACAAGCTTTGTAGCCAGTATGCTTTTTTCCTTAAACTTCACAGCAGCATGCCTATAGTGGAGTCTAAAGACTCGAATCCATAGATCAAATTCAGTGCCAGTTTATCTATTGGGCTTTCCAGGAACTCGGGAAAGGAGGGCCCAGATAATCTGGACTTAACCACATCTTTTAGTTATGAATTTTAATCCTCCAGTGTCAAGGAGGCCTGTAGATCTTCTGCGTTCAAGGTTCAAAATGAGCTTAAATCGACACTGATCGAATCGAACATCCTCGACCCCTCTCTCGGTTTTCCCTTCTTGAAAATGGTAGGCATAATGTTTGAATTCAAGGAACTCTGAAATAACCATTTTCTTAGCCATTCGGTTATTTTAAAACCGCAATAAAATATTAACAAAAACATCACGTATCAGAATCACCGCTGATAAAGGAAAATATGCAGCAAATAAAGTCTCACTATAGTTGTGAAATCTTTTTTTTTACGTGGTCGTTACTAGCTCTCATTCAATGCATCGCAAAATATCATTCAAAATGAAAAAGGGGCTGATCATAACAAATATTATACTTAAACTAACTAGCTTGAGTATTGCACTTAAAAATAATTTTTTTTTCATTTAGTACATTTATTGCTAAATTTGGCTCAAAACACTTTTAAAGGAAATATAGTTGAAATTGCAGTAAATTGCTTTGTACTTCAAGAACGAAAACTTCTTTCTGTACTTGCTTTAGTGGTATTAGTAGTACAGTGTTAATTTTTTTTCATTTAAATTTAAATTTTAATGTAAACTGTAAAATAAATTCTCAGAGCTTTGTTTTTTTTTTCATAATTTTAAATATATTTTTTAATATTATGTTTGACTGTAATTAGGTAAATAGCATATTTTATTTTATAAAACAAATACAGTCGACTCTCGATAATTCAAACCTTCGATAACACGAACCTCTCACTAATTCAAAGTATATGCTCAGCCCCTGGAAAAACTCTTGATAATTCTGAACTATAACAATACGTTTTGGTACATTCAATATTTCGAAGCAAAATCTGCGACTGGCAGGAATGGAATACTTGATATAATTCGAAGGGATCTTATAAAACTCTCAACAAATCATACTCACTATCATGTACACTCCTGTAGCATACAGATTGGACCTTATATATTTTGAATTGTATTGTTTCTGCTTGTTTTCCTTGTAACGTAGTCCCTTTGATGACCATTGGAATTCTGTCCAGACACCGATAAATCTCACAGAACCTAAAGTGTCACTAAACAAACTACGCAACTTTTTCCTTGAAAATCATGTTGATGCAGACATTTTTCATGATTCAATTATTCTAAAAAAATCCATTGGCAAAATTAGATTGAATGTGACATAAAACAAAACAAAAAAAGATATATTTTTCGTCAAAAAATTTATTACATACACTATGTATTATTTTAATAGTTGCTTTTAAGGCAGAAATGTATTCTTTTAATACAGGACTTTTAACTTCTGTTTAATATTTATGCTGCATAACATGTATTTTTAAAAATACTTTAAAAAAATTTTATACTTATGTGCAATTGTTGCTTTATTGCATAGTTTCAAATTTAAATGTGTTAGAAAAAAATTCACTTCTTGTATTTTGGGAGTTTTTTCTACCCTCTTGATAATTCGAACTCTTGATTATACGAAGTCTTTCATTAGTCCCTTCAACTTCGAACTATCGAGAGTCAACTGTATATGTTTTCATAGAATTTTCCTTTTTCCAATGTTTTACTTCTATATTTCGTGTGCACGGATTTTTCATAATTTTAAAAATCTATTAACTGCAAAAATGGGAGGATAATGTTCAATCAAGTAAAGCTTTTTTCTTCCAGAAGTAATTCTCATGATAAGAACTATTCTTCCTATTATAGCACTTCAAAAAACTTCCAGAATACTTGTTTGTGACACCATCTATTATTTTTAATCTCTCCTCTTTTTTTAAGTAAGAATTTAATATCTATTTTTTGATAAACCAGATAAAAAATATAATGCTTCAAAATTACTTTTTTTTCTTAAAAAAAAATTCTTTGTAAAAGTTTTCTTGGAATTGCGGTGGGTGTAAAAAAATTCAGCTTTGAGTAACAAAAAGTAGAAAAAAAGAATTCTTCCAATTTTAGGAATATCGATATCTCATTTCCGATCTCTACTAAAGGAAGTACAAATACTTCGCACAATCCATCATTTCATGAATACCTTAGGATCTTTTAAAACAGGGGCAGGCAAACTTTTCCAGGGTAAGGGCTACTAATCTTTTCAAGGTATTGCGATCCTCCCAGTGGCGTAGGTGTGGTGAGCAAAGAAAAAGGTACCATCATAACTACAATAACATTATCTTATACCTTTAAGACTGTGTTTAAGGCACAAAACACAAGATTCAAGCATAACAATAATCACACATATAATAATATCAAATGTTGTATTTGTTACGAAACAATTCAAATTACATTAAATTATTTAAAAAAAATTAACTAAAGTTAGTGTTCAGAGAACAGTATGCATACTAGTTGCCAATCTTGAATATTTCGGTATATAATTACAAACTGTTAATGTTCAGGCAGTCACTCTAAAATGTCTTAGCGGTTCTCCGGTCGACCACGATTGATTTAATGACCACCCTCTGATTTAAGGAATGTCAGTTTCTTAAACTAAAACAAGATATTTCTATAAATCAATATTATATCAACTAAATTTAGTACATTTTAGTTTATCCTAAACAATCATATAATATAACAGTGAGGTTTCTGAAGATACTTCAAAAATGATTTAAAGGATCAAACTTTCATTAGAATTAAGAATAATTGTCTTAGTGATGATTATTGGGTTAAGATTAAAAGTTATTAAAAAAAACATATTATTCAACAAAATATTTCAATCATTTTAAATAATTTTCAAATTTCAATACACAGTCGGATCTCTTTGTAACGAAGTCGCTAAATCCCGAAAAGATTTCATTATATTGGAAATTCGTTGTATAGAGGTTCATCTTTCAATAAATTTTATAAACCACATAAAACAAATTTTAAATTCATAAACACTATATATATTTAAAAATAATTATTCACAACTCTTTGTATATTAATATCTATTTATCTTATATGTCTTACCCATCAAAAAAGAAATAAATAAAAAGTGCTATTCTACCCCCCCCCCTTTCAAAAATAAAAAAAGCAAAGAAAAAGAAGAAAAAATGTTTCTTGTTTATGTATGATTTTCTGTGAATAAACAAGTTAATATTTTAAATTTTCTATACATAAAAGTCCATAGAAATCAGTCTATTTCTAAGCTTGATGAAATTTTTCAAAGCATGCAACACCCTTTTGGTAAAAAGCATAACCCAATATTTCAGGTTTTACACATATAATTTGTTTTATGGGGCATAGCTTTTGTGCAATTCTTGAATCATTTTCAGTTCCTCTTTGCTGTATTTTAAAAACAAACAATAATTATATAAATAACTGTAATTATATTTATACAGTAAAGGAAGAAGCTCTGATATAAGTATCCAGAAATTTTATAAAGCAATCTGTAGTGAAACTTAACAGCCTGAGCAGGAAATTCATTCTGTTAGCTCTATACAAAGACGACTAGCATAATCGATAATATCCCTGTTTGAAACCTCCCCCGAAAAATAAAGGGGGCCATAGTATGTGTAAGTATAGTAGGTACTTGCAGAAAATCGTTTAAGGAATGCGTTTTGTTTTATATGTATATTTCTAAGTTTACTGATAAAACTCATTTCCGATGAGACTTAATTTTCTGTCATTAAAATGTAACATGAATGAATGAAAATGAAATTAAGCCGGTTGTACTTAGTACATATTTATGCAGGCATATAATGATAAATAATTTACTGCTTTGGATTTCAGGGAATTGGAGCTACATTAATGAAGAGGTCTGTGTCACGAATCCATGGCTAGTATTATTTCTGTTGTGTACTAATGCCACTGAAAGTCTTCCAGGAAATGATGCACATGGTTTTGGCGAGGTGTGGAAGTTTTGAGAGTGAATTACCAATGTCATATGTTGTCATATGACAGCAAATGAAATTATGACACACATTACTATAATTACTCTTATGTACCATCAAAACGCGACAAATAATGAATCAATCAATGCCTTTGATACGTCGTTTAAAAAATTATAATAAGTTACTATTCGGTAATTTAAAATTTTATTTTTAAGGTAATACTATGTATATTTATAAAAGAACCATTAAAAATACTTGTCCCTCAAAATCTTAGGAAATTGGAAGAATTTTTATTGCTTTTGTTTTGTATAATTACCCTTTGAAAAGCATTTAGTTCACACAACATGGTCTTGAGAACATCACAAGAAATCCTGAACATATTTCCTTAAACTATTTCACAGTAAAAAGTACAAAGACATGTAAAAGAGCTGCTCAGTAAAGGAGCACCGCTAACAAATATTTTTGTGATCGCCGTAAATTTAGAGCAATGCGCAGTTCTCCATTCCCTTATATTACTTTACTTGGCAGTAAACGTCAATCAACCGCGAAACGAGAGAGATTCAAAGTTTTTACGACTTTTAAATCAAATATTTTTCTTTAAAAAATCAACTAAATTCGTGTACGATACTCAAATTCAATATTTTACCTTTTGATTTTGAAAGATTGGTTTCTTAATCTCGTTAGGAAATGCTACAGTTTTTAGTAAAAAAGAAAAGGGTTTTCTTTTTGGACGTGGACAATGTTATAAAAAATTTATGAAATATGAGTCTGTAGTTTTTAACTTCAGCAAACAGAATTTGCTTTTGTCGTATTGTTACGGAACTTATTTGCTTCTTTTCCATTTATGATTACAACACGTAGTGTGATGAAAAAAGTTGAAACTCTGTGAAAACAAATAAAAAAAAGCAGAGAAAATATTTTGGAAGCATTATGCCCAAATTTTTAAACTTACAAGATTCTAAGACTTACTTCGATTTATTGCTTATCTAAGGGATTTTTTTTTAACTTAGAAGAATATGTTTATATAAAAGTTTCCCATGTACACCACAAACCTTTCCCCACAAGCATTATGTGTAGAATAATTTACTTCGTAATTTATGAATATATGTGTAGTTGCTCAAAAAAACTATTTTATGTACTATTGTACTGTTCGAATTAATTGGGACAAACGTTAAGAAAACGATTTTTTTTCTAAAACCTTACCTATTAATCATTACATACCTTAAACAGACAGAAAAACTCTATATTAGAACGAAATATGTCCTCTGCGAGAAATGGCTTCGTCAACTTGTTTTGGTATTTTTTTCAATAGCTCATGTTCTTAACTTTTCAACATTGGGAAACCACACATGTTTAACACTTTTTATCATTTGTTCTGTTGCCGTGCAACTCATCTTACTTAAACGATTCTAGAGCTCATACCATAAATTCTCAAAAATTTTATAGGTCTGGAGAATGATCAAGCCGATTGAGCTCTTTTCTTTTATTTTCCCTCATAAAAGTCTGGAGCGGTTTCGAATTGTGACAAGAAGCCATGTCTCATATTGAAATGTTGTATCCAAATGTTTCCATGAATGCAATAATTCTACTGCGTGATATTTAAATGTATTTAACAGAAATTTTACCAAAATCTTAGAACTTAATATTACAAACGAAGTAAACATATATATCTGAGGAAAGGAATCTTAAGTTTTTATTACTACACAAAACCAATATTAGAATTTAGTTAATAACTATTCATTATGCAATAAATTGCATCTAATATTTTTGCTATCTTTAAACATATTAAAGTTTTATTTTCCCATGACTGAGTTAGTTTGAGAAAAATTGAACAAAATAACTTAAAATAGCTAATGTAATTCAGAATGTAATTCCAAACTATTCTGTTCTTGGGTCCTGCTGGTCGCAATTAAAAGCTTCAAGTGACTTTAAGTATGTCATTATTATGGGCAAGAAATCGATACTCATTTTGCTCCTAATAAGCACTATCCAATAAAATAATAGTATACTAAAATATTAGATTGAATACCAGGTGTCATGTTTTTAAATTAAAATATTTGTTCTAAACTAATGCTGAAGATACCATTATTTTTTCCCTAACTCAGATTTAAAGTGAAAATAAAATATTTAGTCTGTAACATAAAATAAATAATAGGTTTTTAATATTAATCAGTCCAAGGATAAAATTCAGAATGTAGTATTAAAGCTCCTTAAGTATTCTAAATTTAGCTCAGACGTAATCCATTACAAATTCTTTTTCTGGAATGTAGAGCACCATAAAACTGCTTTCCCACACTAAGACTTCGTGTTGATGCTGAAGCTAAAGTGCATTTCACTTAACATTTGCTTAAGTCAAAAAGTAATATGTCACTGCTCCTTATTACGAAGAAAATTGGATGTTAATTCAGTGAAAGGAGCTCCTAGAATTTAAATTATTTTCAAGATATAAATTCAGTACTCACACACATAAAATCAATTTCCATTCCTTTGAAATCTTAATGGTTTTTAAAGAGCGATAACACTTTTTTTCTTAAAATTTCGGAACCATTAAGACTTTAATATTTTGATTTAACATCTTCTAGAAAAGAATGAATTTCCCTTTAAAAATGGAAAATCATTAATGAAGTGATTTTTTGACTTGTCAAGGAGAATGGTTTCAGTAATTACAGCTTCTTTCGAGGATACTTTTAAACAGCTTCCTTCAGGCAATACTTATTGTTATTATTACGTATTATCTTCGAATGATTTGAAAAGAATATTCTTAAATTTGATATTTATGCATGTATATATTCTTATTTTATATGTTAGTAGAGAAAGTAAAAATAAATAGCTAAATAATTTTTATTTAATTGTTATTTGTACTTAATTAATAATATTTGTATTTAATTATTAATGTTTGTATTTAATTATTACTATTTGTATTTAATTTTTATTTTTGTATTTTCAGTATAACGTAGTTTATCCGAATCAATTGGGACTGGGCACATTTTGGATACGCGATTGTTCGGATAGCCGAAAACCGAATGAGATCCATGCGGTATATTATATTTGACACTATACAAATACTGAAAATCATCACATACAGGAAACGTGCTTGAAGAAAGAGCCAAATAGGTCCAAAATGTCGCATTTTTACCTTGATTGTGGAAAATAATCACTTATTTTTCGCTAGATCATTGTACACCTTTGTTTTTTCGCTGGAAGGTCTCCGATTCTCTTGAGCAGCAGTAGTTGAGTAGGACAGCACTCTGACTGTTGTTCACACCACTCCATAACTATCTCTAATGCAAAAAATGCGTCAGAAATCGATGAACCCTTGCTACTTTCGTTGTTGCTGTTGCCCTCGTCTTCATCCATTTCATCGTCGACAGGGTTGGATTTTTCTTGCACAGGAATCACTATTTCGTCATTATTTAGCATTTGAAATCCACAGTCTTCTGCATCGCATGCCATTCAGGTTTCTACATCAACAAAACTCAACAAAAGAGCACAAATATACCCCTCACTTGGAAACAAACTGACCTAATATTCCGCGCAGATGTTTAACAAACCACACAGCTGAAATTCCCCAAATGTCCCTCACCTTGGGTTTTCCCGTCACTTTTGGCCTCACAGGAAACAAATGTTGAGCATTGCACTGTTCAAAAACGTATCCGGACTTTGGTTCGGATATTTGATGCTCCGGATAATAAACGTTCGGATAAACAACGTTATACTGTATTTTTTAAAAAAATTTATTTTAAAATTAGCATATTTGAAGAAATAATACTAGAAGTTTAAATTATTAAAACTGGTCATCACCTATGATATAAAATGTGACTTATTTTAATATCCTGGATGGTAGATACATTTAAATGTACTGAGTAAGGGTGTTATGAGGAAGGGAACTTTTTATTTTCTTATATTTCTTTCCTTTACTATAGATCTTTTTAGAATGAATTTTGTGAAAATTGACTCACAATGAGGGATTACAGATACATTGTAGATAAATAAATTTCTATTTTTGAATAAATAGACCTACAGATTTGAGATTTGGTAAGTATGTTTCTTTTTTTCAAAAGAGATCCGCTAAGAATAATCTTTATCGAAATTGCCTCCCGAAAGGGATGCGAGAAGTTAACGGGACGTATAGATAAAAAAAGTTTTTCAATCCAGTTTTTCAAATATTAGCCCTATATAGATGAAAATCAGTAAAATAATGTTTTCTTTGCTGTGTGGAGATCCACTAAGACCATATTCTATGGAAAGCGGCACTCAGGTGAGTTTGCGGTGGGTTAAAAAAGCGTTTTAGAAAAAAAAAATCCTTTTTTTTTCTTAAGTAACTAAACCTACAGATCAATGTTGCACATTCTTTTGTTAAGATGAAATTCCTTGCGAACGGGTTTTATTGCAAGCAACTCCCAAGTCTTTGAGGGGTGAAAAGAGCGTTATTAGGCTCTTACAGAGTTAAAATGTGTTAAGCTTATTTCTTTTATTGAGTACAAATCCACTAAGAATAGGTTTCTCCAAATTAAACTCCCTGAGGGAGAGTTTAATGTTGCGTACAGGTGAAAAATTCCTGTTTTTGAACAATTAGATCTATAGACTTGAAACTTGACAAGCATTTTTATTTTGTAATGTAGAGATCCACTAAAATGAATCCTGAAATCGAATCTACGGTTGGTAATGGAGAAATAAAAACTATACTCCCACCTTAGCATTTCAATTCCTGTCTATTTTTAATCAAGAGCAGAGAGCTATAAAAAGTATTTCAATAGAATCGAAATCGAAATGCTTTTGAAAGTATTGTGTTGATATTTAAGCTTAAATAGTTAGATATCCATAACTTAAAGAAAATGCTATATCGTAATACAACGCGATGAAATACACGGTAAATCGGGCGAGTAATTGCGTGTTTCTTATATTAGAAGTATGAAAGGATTTCAACAGTTCATAAAAGTATATGAAATTAATTTATTTGAAGATTTGAATCCTTAGGTAACATATCATTTAGTGATATTTTTTGTAGAATTTGCAGATGCATCTAATGCAACAAATCTTAGTGTGGTAGTGCTTTAGTTTTGAAAAACACTTTGATGAAGCGTGCATAAAAATTTTATTTTTTCTCTTTATTTATCAAATCCAAGTGGTCATTGTGTTGTTGTATAAGTTTCTTGTATTTTCTTGTCGGAATGTAGTCATTTTCCATTTTTCTTTCTTGAGACGGGAACTTTTTATTAGCGAGTTTTGATTCCCTTAATTCAACATTTTTCAATTCCTACTATTATTCACACTCTCCCTATATATATATATATATATATATATATATATCTTGTTTAAATTTTTAATTGTTAATAAAATACTTTTTATTCATCGACTCAAGTTCAAATACATTCTTTTTTAAACTTGTAGTGAATGACACTTGGAGTTAATACAGTTTTTTTTAAATATTAATTTAATAAAATTTTAATTTTAAATTTATTCTGCGTTATTTCTGTCATAGTTACAGTGGCCGCAGTAGCCGAGTGGTCAAGGTATCGAATCGTGGCTTGCATGTCACCAGTTCGAGCACAGTACCACTAAAGATCCACCGTGTATGGAAGCGATGCACGTTAAATCTGTCGAGAGGTCAAACGTCCTCCCGTTGGTGTGGTAGTTAGGAGAGGGGGGGTGCCAATTCAGGTGTCGTCCTCGTCACTTGACCGTGGTTCAAATTCACGTGGTCCTTCGCCAAAAGCCCTCGTGTAGCTGATCAGTGCGACGTTAATATTCACTTACTTGCTGTCGTAGTTGCAACAGATGGCGCCAGTACTTTTTTCTAACGAAGTAGGAATTGACGTTATGAAAAAGTTCATATTACTTATTATAAGAGCAGTTACTTCACGGTGTATCTTTCAGTTTTCTCATCTAAAAGTATTCTTGAGGAATATTTCTCAAGATACATTTTTTATAATTTAATTCCCGGATTACTTGTGGATGATTAAGTCTAAATCCATATTGGTGTGATGACTCAGAAATGAATTTTTTCTTGATTTTGGAGAATGTAATGATATTTTGTCCAATAACCAATCCACTACAGGGTTTATTGCTCCAGGGAAATTATTTCTCCTTTTTATTTGCTAACCTTTAATCAGTGAAGAAAAAAAAATATCTGCCCCAAATATTAGATCTACTGGTCTTGAGATAAGGATTATGGCACTTGTTATGGCATATTCATTATGACACTTTTTTCTTTTGCGGAAAATTTACTAGGTGATTTCATAATTCTTTCAAGTATTTCTAGAAAATGAATAAACTTTTCATAAAAAAAGTCATTACTGTCCAGCGTTCACTGTTTTCTAACGTTTCCATCAAGATGTTTTCAATTAAAATTGCAGAATAAAAAATGACAAGTTTAAAAGTCAATTTCGTACAAAAGTTTCTCATAGAACTTTAAAACTGATTTCCCAAGAAAAATAATTCTGTTTAAGGAACAATAGAGGTATTTTGAATACATTAAGTGATAGGTTTTTTTCAAAAATGTGGTTTTTTTTTACTATTGTCATTTATTTTGTACTTAATGATTTCTTAGGGTAAAAACTTTATCCCATCTTTTGCCTATTCGGAGATACATTGTTTTCTTATTTTTGAAATCTAAGCAAATCTTTATTCATTATGTTAGAAAATGAATTTGTCTTAAGAAGTAAGGAACTCCTTGATAAAAAATGGACATTTTATGAACTGCTTCTATAATTATTAAAAAATGATGATTGTGAAGATAAAGAATCATTTAAATCTCCAGTCAAGTCAATTTTTTGGCATAAAAAGCTTTAGTTTTACATTTAAACACGAAGAAAGTTTTGTAAAACTAGTTTATTACTTTTCTATTAGAAATAATGCTTTACGACAAAGTCGCAAATTAAATAATAAACCCTGTAAAACTATACTTTTGTAAAACCGCTCTAGAAAAGCGATACTTTAGCAAGTATTTGCTCTACTTATGTTGCGTTTTCGAACACATATTGCTAATCATATTTCTTTGGAATATTAAATGAAAAATAGACATTTGAAATATGATAGATGCAAAAATGTGTAAGACGACTTTTTTATAACACAGTTCAAATTTTAACTATAGGCTCAGTAAAAGAAATCTTTCAATACTGATTTTCTTGCCATATAGTTAATCTTACATGTCTTCCTATATATTAAATAGTTGTTGACACTGCATTTTACCATACCTCTCATTTTAGTGAAAATATGTACTTCAAAGAATACTTGTCAGTTATAAGAGGCAAAATTTTGAAATACCTTACATTCAGAAATGAATTAATCCTCAAGATTTTTTAATGTAAATAATCTAAAATAAATAAATTAAATAATTAATGAAAATTTTGAATAGTCAAATTTCTGAATAGTTAAACTAATCCAATGAAATCACAATTGTGTGAGCCATCTATTTTTCAAGTAAAAGTGTGTGTTCGTAGGTTCTCTCTTTTATCTGAGCGGACAAAGATGAATGAAGGCTATTTCCCTAGAAAAACACTAAGTAATAGATGCCTGCTAACTAGTAGAAAGATATATAGTTAGGTGATTGATAGAGATACCTTTACGGATATATGTATATAACCTCAAGGTAGGAAAACTAAAAAATTTTATTTACATAAAACTCTATTTTTTTTAAAAAACAATATTGAATTTAATTCAAGTTGTCTAGAATTTCTTTTACATTTAATAAATTAAATATTTATGACATTTCTAATGTGTTAGTTATTTCTTTTAGTTATAAATATTTTGTGTAAGTTAATATAAAATATCTATATTTTAAATATTGTATATAAGTAGCTATATTGTATCTTTTTAGTGAGAATAAATATATAATTAAAAAGATAGAGCTTACTATAGAGAATATTCACATGGAAATATCAAAATTATTGCAATGTGGTCCAAGTTTAAAACTCAATAAAATATTATTTCTACTAATTCTGGGCAGGTACTATTAAGATATTTTCTGCGTAATTTATGTTTATTTAAAACTCAGTACACAAAAATTATACTTAAATAATAAGTTCTATACGCAATTATAAAAAAATCAACTAATGTTGCTGTGTTTAAAATATTACAGCCTGAATTACATTGGCAGCAATACACAAGTACAACTATCTTTTTTATAAAAGATATAAACAAATCCTAGTACAGCTTATACCAATAATTTAGAATCAATCTGAACGCTGTTATTTAAAACACCTAAATTTAACGAACAAACCTCAGTACTATAAGAAGCTTATGAAATATATTTAATGAGAATAATTTTCTAAAGTATGCGTTGATAAAAACTATTGTAAAATTTTACAAATAATGCATTCATAACAGCAACTGTTTTGGGCCAATGAAAGAGTATTAAGAGTATTTTACCCAGAAATATTAAGCATATTAGCGTTGAACGTAATGAAAAAATGTAATCCATTTCATCCTTTGCAAAAATTAATTCAATTATTAAATAAATAACTGAAACAATATATAGCCAGGCATTCATATCGTATTTTAAAGAAATTATTACTATTCTTTTCCAATAAATAATAATCATCAAAATAAATTAATTATTTAAACAGGGAAGAGCTTTGAATTTATTGCCCCTAAAAATAATTATGCTCACAGCAAATAACTTTAATATAATTTTTTACTGACCTTTTTACCTACGTTTAAGTAAATCTTTGAATAAATTTCTTTAACATATCTGAACATTTAGGCTATAATCTATCCTAAAATCTGAAAAATTAATGAGGATTCCATTTTATGATCGAAGGCATCTGATCCAAGTTCCAGATTTTATTTTCATTAAACTCACTTATTTTTTCATATAAACGTATTTTTTCGTTGAATTCTTAAATTCTAAACTTAATGTATATTCCTAAAATATGTAAAATACTTCCCACATTTTCTTATGACTTGTAAAACAATTTTTTTTTCTTCGTGCATATTTCTAATGAATAATTTCTTTTGATTTCAAATTCAAAAGCACAAAAAAGTAAACTAATAGTTTTAAACCAAATAATACAAATTATTCCAAAATCTACAATGGGCCCTTTCTCGAACTATCACTTTCAAAACCTTTTTTTTATTTGATGCTGTATTAAAAATTCAACTGTCACCTTTTTACAAGGAAAACATGACGTTTAGATGCAAATTTCTGTTTTAAGTTATTTGAAGTAGAGTCAGTATAGTAATAGATGAGAGTGTATACTAATGTCCAGTGGACAATATTCATGGCTAGGTTTCTCTTGTTTCCTGATTGTCCTTTTGAAGGAGGATTTTCAAGGTTTCTGATCGGAAATAGTGCAGCTGCTTGTTGGCTTGCGTCCCTTCAGGTTATATAAGATAAGTAGAAGAGTGGTAGAGCACACTCGTAAGTAGAGTTTAATTCATTGTAATTAGATCTCGAGGGTTGATTTACCCATCGTAAAATTAATTTAGTTAATCAACAAATATTTCAGAAAGAAATTTCTTTGTAATTTATTTTGGACTTTTATACTACTTCCACAGAACGAAATCTTTGGAATTATTTATGCAGAGCTTGACAGTTTCGTCTCATACATGTTAGCATAATCATAAGTATATAGAATTATTTCAGTCACTGTGGTAGCTTAGAAATCATGGTCACGTTCTCATGACCGGTTTGTCATAAGTTCCAGCCTCAGTGCCATAGAGAATCCACCTTGTAGATGGTTGATGGACGTTAAATCGCCAAAAGCCCTAGTGTTGCCTTACAGTATGACGTAAATAAAACGTTTACTCACTCACAAATTTATTGCATTTCAACTCTAATAAATATTTATTTAATGTTATGTATCTAAATATTTAATGTACTATTTCGTATTAACAATCTGAATTAACATATTGTATTTTTTAGAAATAATATTAAAGGAAAATGTTTCATAGCATTTACCTACACACTGTACGTGCATCACTTCCTGGATTCACTCGATTTGCCCATCCAGGTTATGGGCTAAAAAAGAAAGAAAAATGACTAGGTAGAAAGTGCCAGAATTTTTGGAAAGTATGCTTACACAAATAAAAGTCAAAATATCACACTGCATATGCAACCTTTGAAGAAGTGACTGCAGAATCTAAATTTTTCAGAAATTTATTGTAGACATATAATAATAAAATATATTGTATTCAACTTATTAAAATAGCTTCATCACACATTATTTGTTCTCGAAGCTACGATTCTGAAGACAAAAGACGAAGTTTGCATACATTAAAATTAATTATTTACAACTGTAGAAAATTTGTAAATTTAGAAATCTCAATAGAGCATTGAACACCTTTAATGATTGTTCAATGTCAAAGTTTTTTGTTCAGAAATTCTTCAGTTATTTTGGAAAGAGCTAATGAGAACAATGACAATACGCTAAACAGCCACTTGAGTGTGCCTGATAGCTTTATAAAAATGAGCTATAATATTTCAGTGTTACCACTAGAGCAGGGGTGGGCAGACTTTTTCAGGGTACGGGCCACTTCTAATTTTTTCAAGTTGCTGTGTGGTCCACGCAGTATCAACATCAAACACAAGGGATGGGGTTCCATAGGTCTGTACCCACCTCTATAGCCTCTGCCTTTTTTTTCGATCGATTGTAATCCCTTGTATATAGTACGTAAAATTTAATTAAGTATTTGTTATTAATAACTTTTTATTAATTAATGCTGATTATTTATTCAATAATTTATTTCTTACTGTTCTTTGTTCCCGACAATCTACAAAATGAAAAAATAATATAATAATATATGTATATATATATATGTTTGGTAGCGTATTCGGGTAGGATATGAGAATGGTAGGTATTTGACCCTAGGCCACCGCGCCTCCTTCGAAAAACTCACGAGTGCGCCCACTGCTCAGGGACGTAGGTGTAGTGAGACAAGGAAAAAGTCAAAAATATTTATTAATATTTATTAATAAATTCAAAATATCAATTTACCTACGTAAATAAAATGAAAAGCTGACTTTTTTGGAACTGCGAATAAAGCAAAACGCAAAATTCAAACATAATAATAATAACCACAAATATAATAATATCTAATGATGCATTTATTATCAAACAATTCAAAACATATTAAAAAATAAAACATTTTCATCTTAAGTTAGTTTTCGTAATTATAGCTAGTAGAAGACAGTCTGCGTACTGTCAGCCAATCTTGAATATTTCCGTATACAACTGAAGTCTAATCTTCAGGCGGTCACTTCAAATGGTCTTGGCGGTCCACCAGTCGTTCGCGATCGACTTAATGCCTACCCCAGCACTAGAGGCATATTGATATGTAGACAATTGAGGATAAAGGTAATGTGGTCTGTTGAATCCTGTTTCAACCCTTAATCTAACGTCGGTACTTTTAAGTACCACTCACTTTAAAACTATATAGAATAACCATTTTTACGAATACTCTGACGATACTTCGCACAGGAGCCCTCTTTCAATTCCACTCTTCCAGGATACATGGCGACAAAGGTTCTATGATGAGTGCCAATTTGGCGGGGAAGGCGAATAGTTTTAAAGCAGAAGTTTCGTTTTCAGTTGATATTTTGATCGGATGGCGAAGATTGTCAATTTTGTTCCGAAAAAGTATTTAATAAAAAATGGTGTCTTAGTTTTTTGTAAGTTAGTTAAGACCTTAGAAAACGATTTGACTCTTTATTTTAAGTGAACAATGTATATAATTAATTTTACAGTTGAATAATATTGTGGTACTTCTAAGTACCGACAGTACACTAAGTGTTAGAGCAAGAACTTAGTGTAGCTTCCTGCGGTTTTTTTATTGTGTTGTAGCGTCATCACTATGGGGCAATAGAGTTATGCCTTTTTTAGCATTTCTTTTTGATAACTTATTTATTTTGCTTTTTAATTCTTTTATTTTTACGTTTTCAAATAATTTTGAACTTGGAATACCTGAGGTTTTTTTACTACACAATTTAATGAAATATCTATAATTTATTTAAAAATTACCAACACTTTAATTTCTTTATTTATAATTGAGATTTAACAATAATAGGATGTTTTTAAGGTGCTATAAAAATTATTATTTTCCTTTTTGTAGAGTGTCTAGGAAAAAGAAGCTCAGTCTTCAAGAGGTTTTAGATTTATTACAAAACCTACCATCTGATTGAAGTTATGCAATGACAATTGATTCTTCAGATTAAGACGTCCCAGCAAATTATTTGCTGGAATTTTCGTTAAATTCTAAAGATGTTGTGATAAAAAGACCAAACAAGACTCAAGATGCAGTAGTTCAAGTTAAGAAAATACACAGTATTTCCTACCTCAGGATGCAGTGCCTTAGAAAACAATCAATCGAAGCATCACTCAAAATGCACAACGTGTAATGAATTTTTATGTATTAATGAAAAGAAAAACTGTTTCTTTGTGTATCATCCAGTTAATTTTAAGAGAAAAACCTTGATTTTGTGTGTAAAAAAGGTACACATATTGTGAGAATTCTGTAATTTTCAAAAATAAATATTTTGTGCTGTAAAATACGAGTGCTCTCTGGTTATTTAGCATTTTTAAGAGTTAAAAAAATCCATTCGGTCTTTTTGTATTATCAGAATATTTTAGACCTTTGTGCACTGACAGTACTTGTAAGTACCAATTCAATTAATTAGCTCTAACGGATTAAATTTCCCAAAGATGGGTATTTTATTTATGTATATCCCTTAATTTTCAATGTAGTGGTTCAAAAAAATATTGGGCGAAAAAAATTGCAGTAAATCATAATGCGGTAGATAAAGAGTATGCTGAATCATGCAGATAAGCGAATTGGTGTTTGTAAGGAACAGAATAAAAGCATGGAATCTAAAGCATTACAAAACAATTCAAACTTTTAAAAGCAATGTGATATTTGAGGAAAGTTTTTCTGGAAAGATTTTCACCTTTACTTCACATGCATGAATGTTTGATAAGAGAATTCATGCTTAAACATTATACCTGGCAAAGTGCATCTTTTAATGTTGAGGATGTTTCCAAATACTAATTGGTACTTTCAGCAGGGTAATGCGTCTTGCGATACTTCTGGCATTGCTTATTTGTTTGAGGAGTATGACGAAGATATGTGTCCATACCCTTTCACAATATTATCATTCTCTCAGTTGAATTGGAAGAAATGTGCTACTTATTATGTTCTTTTTACTCCGAGATGTTTATTGTTGCAATTTATCTTTTGTTATGCATTCAAAATTATGCTTAAAAAGAAAAAAATATATAAACGTATGCTTTGTTGAAAAATAATTATTTTAGTTTTATAACAGTATTCAATGTGAAACTCTATATTTTTTTCTCTTTCCTCTACGGAGATAAAATACATCGCAATTTTCAAATTAATTACAGTTACACAAAAAATATGCCATGAACCAGAAAAAATTAGCAAAACAAGAACATTCCTTCCTGAGAAACTGAAGTATTAAGAAGAATAAAAAAAAGCTTACTTCAGACAGTTTTTTCTTTTCCTGTATAAATATCTGTATTTTTCCACTTAAAGTACCTTTGAAGAACATATTACGGTCTCTTTCGATATACAGTAGAAGAGGAACACAATTAGGGGGAAGCACAAAAGAATACAATAGGTAGAATTTTTTAGGTCTCAATCAGAACCATTTTCTTCCAAAGTATACCCTGGAAGCCAAAGTTGATTTCTCAGAAATGTTGGATTGTTACTCTATTTGTTGAATTATCCAGGAGTGAAAGCTCTTTCTGGTTTGGTGCTTTTTTTTGTGTAGAAAATCAATCGTACGTTAAAGAAATTTACTACAAAAAAAGTCTTTAACTTATACTAAAACCGAGGCAATTTTTTTCTTCTAAACATTTTTCAGAAAGAAAGAACAGAACTGTTACTTCCACGCACATCCTTATAAACACATGTATGTATGCATATATAACTGGCAAATAACACCTCAAAAATACTCATGATCATTAAATTACAAAATATATTAGCACAAAGCAGCCACATTGATGCATGAAGATATAATAATAATTTATCAAAGGATTTATGGGTAAATTATATGTCTTACAAATCAGAAGGAACTTAAATTCTGAAATAGACAACCATTAATAAGAAGCCTATATATAAATTAAAACCCAATGGATCAAAATGGAAAATTATTTTTTTCTCCAAAACGGTTGTAGCGCCCTCTAGCGCCCACTATGTGAAGCGAGCTTATAAACAGAGAGGGACGGGAGTTGTTGACAAGAAACTGAACGGTAACAAGACACTGGACAGATGTGTAACGAAGGAAGGCGAGAGCGGAATGCGTTATGTAGCGGTTTTTTTTGTAAAAAGTAGATTAGCTTTAAAATTATACTGTAAAAATAAATGTTAATTGCTTATCATAAAAGAAGGCTCTTTGATGTCAAATGCATGAGAGCCTCTCATTTTAATAATAACGATCACTTGGATCAACTAAGAATACCACAACGGTAATAACTCAGGGCAGTGAAATAGAGTTGTGCTTAATTTGTAGAAATCTAAACTAAAAGTATTAGCAGTTTAGCAGTATGTATCAAGCCAATTTTTTAAAATCTTACTTTTTAATTACGTATATAAATTCTGGGCTTAAGTGATTTTTTAATTTTCGTTTATATTCTTTTTTTTACCTCTGTTTTGTAAGTTTTGTAACTTATTCATTATTCATTTGATTTATTACTGTTAACCAATTATTAACCACTGTTACATCAGTGTTTCTCAAACTGCGGCACGTGCCCAACTTGGAGGGCGTGATAAGTCCATGGGGGGTGAGCATATAGAAAAGTATAAGGCAAAAGATTATTTAAGAAAATTACTAATTTACTGAAAGTAAAAAAATACATTCTGATGTAATAAAAAATTTAATACACACTTACACTGTATATACTTCTAAATGTATCAATACACAATGCATCTGATCATTAATTTAATAATACTAAGTTAAGAAGATGTTTAGTAATTACCAGTGACCCATGGTCTTGCCATACAAAAAATTATATACAAAAATTAACACTTATCTTGATAATTCGTTCGGTTTATAATAAATCCCTTAATTGCCAATTAAAAGTCACGCAATTCGCTCGCAATGTCATCGAGCACACTGTGAAGGTCCTCTTATTGCATTCCATAGTCTATGGAATAAATTTATGGATAGCAGTGCACGGAAAAGATCGTACTTCAGAAAAACCTAAAACCATCAAACAACGGGAAAAATAACGCTTTGAAAGAGTGTAAGCCAGTGGCGCTTAGGAGGTTAAAGTTGTAATCTAGCTTTAGCATCAAAGTATAAGATAATTTAATTCAATTCATTGTTATTGTATGGAAGAGGGAGGTGCGATGGAATTTATGGTTGAATATTGGGTCGAAAATATTGAAAATTTGAGATGCACTGGTATACATTCATGCATATACATATACACTGGTGTCCAAAAGTTAAGCATAAATGGTAAAATGCGAAAAACATGGAATAAATATTCGTAAAATTATTCCAAATTTCTTGCGGATATTAATTGGGAGAAGAAGAAACATTGGGATTATGCAAAACCTTTCAGTTGACTACGTCCTGCGCAAAACACCGGCGCATTTCGGAACGCGGAGAAACTGATTCACGCAGCATAGGCAGTTCAGAAGAGTTTTGTGCAACTGCTGAACGAATGAACGTTGTTAACCATCAAACAAGGTGAATGATGGCACAAAGACGCCAGTTGGGCATGTTTACGAAAGGAAGAATCGTTGGATTGCTGGAATCATCACGATCACAAACCGAAGTGTCTCGAATTCTGAATGTGGACCAGTCTGTGATCTCAAGACTGTGGCAGAGGTTTCAAAGAATGGAAGATGTTACCAGACAACCAGTATCAGGTTAACCAAGAGTCACAACCATTCTCCAAGACCGATATCTGGTAATAAGTGCGCGACATCAGAGGGTTAGTACTGCCAGAGCACTGGGTGTGGAGCTCATAGTCGCCACAGGAATATGAATTTCGAGCCAAACTGTTTACAGGAGACTCAATCATGCTGGCCTGTATGCCATAAGACCAGCAGTTTGCATTCCCCTTACGTCTGCGCATTTACGCGCTCGTTTGAACTGGAGTTTGAAACATGAACATTGGAGTATGGGAGAGTGGACAATGTGATGTTCAATGACGAGTCCCGGTTTAGTCTGAGTAGTGATTCTCGGTGGGTAACGATATGGAGAGAACGTGGAACACGTTTTGAACCAAGAAACATAACGGAAAGACATTATTTTCCATCAAAGGGAGTAATGGTATGGGCAGGTATCATGATGGATGGCCGCACAGATCTCCATTTCTTTGACACGGGGTCTGTGACTGCTCAAAGATACAGAGACGAAGTTCTTGGGCCTTATGTTTGCCTGTTTCGAGGTGCTGTCGGCCCTGACTTCACATTCATGGATGATAATGCACCATGTCACCGAGCGGCGCATTCCTTGAAACGGAAAACATCCACCGCTTGTCGTGGCCTGCGAACTCCCCTGATTTAAATCCTATCGAGCATGTATGGGATATGCTCGGGAGATAAATTGTAGCTCTTTCGCACCCACCAAGCTCCGTTGCAGAGCTGAAGAGAGCTCTCCAAGAAGATCTGTTTGATCCCACAACTCATTCATCATCTCATAGCAAGTATGGTAAATCGCTGTGCAGCGTGCCTGGCTGTCAGAGGTGACCACACGCCTTATTAAACTGCAGAATTAGTATTTTATTTAATGTTTTCTTTCATTTTTTCTTTAAAGTGTGAATCGTTGCTATGCTCATTTTTCTTTCAAACTGCTACTTTGGATAATAAAATTAATTATTATCATTCTTCTGATTTGCTTACTTATTTTATAACTATTTTACACTCGCATATCACGTTTCACGCCCTTCTGATTTACAGTTCCTTCTTTATTCACCTAATTACCAATTGTGCTTAACTTTTGGAGACCAGTGTATATATGTATCGAATGAATTTTTTTTTTTACTTAGATATGCAAAAACGTCAAAAAATAGGCTAACTTTTTCTGTCTTGAATGTAGCTGAGCACAATTCACAGCTTCTTGTTCGGCACTTTTACTGCTATGCACTATTTAAAAAATAAAGAAGAGTAGTCATTTTTTTGAAAACGGCCCTGAAGTTGTTGACGAGGATCTTTTGCAATTATTTCTATGAAAAGCAATTCATTATAGATTTAGTGCATGTTCAAGTATCATGATCTCGTCGCTAGTGGTAACATTATGACATGTAAAACACCTGGAGTCATCAACTTTAAATTAAAAGATGAAAGCGCATCTCAAGACATTCGTTGAAAATTAAAATGAGATCGTACATGCAATAAAGCTACATGAATCTATAAGGCGTCTTCACACGTAATCGCGATAATGTGTTGAGGAGAAACGTAGTTTGAGGATGGTTGCTGAGAAAATTTGAAATTAAAAAAAGGATTAAATGATGTGCCGGGGTAAGTCCATCCAAAGGCCAGTTGTAGATGCAAGAAAAATTCGTGAAGATCTATCTAGGAAAACAAAGACGATTGATTGTCAACCTATTCTTGTACAGACCAAAAAAACATGAAATAGATAGTACCCAACTTTTCTCAACAATATTTTATTAGAGTGTGTATGGTAACTGCATAAACTATGTCCCAGTTTATTGTGACAACTTACCTTTTTAAAAGTTGCATATTCACCCACCGTCTTTAAAGCTTCATAACATTCAGAACAATCAATCAGTATTACCGTTTACAATTGTGTAATGAACAAACAAAAAATAACCATTTCATCAACGGAGTCACGTCCTCATTATCAAGAATAGTCGTATCAATGTGACAAACGATTGTTAAAGCCAGTTAATACGAATAGAGGCAGGGTCATGCTTTCATCTCTCTAGCATAAATGAAAGATATCCAAGGGATGGAACTGGAACGTCTATGTGAGAAGATATTACGATGGACTAGACAGAGGCTCACATATTCAACAGAAGTTTAGCTATCGGAGATCATTACTGTAGAAAGCTATCATCCCTGAAGTGCATTTGGTCTACATTTTGAAAGGTCTCACGTTGCTCAAGAGCTTTTAAAACGTACAGATTGAGTGGGGGAATATTTATTGCACTATTCAACTATACGATAAAATGTACAGATATTTGCTTAAGGGAATGGCTATCGTGCTTCCATGATTTAAGTATCTTTGAATATATCTGAGGGGCCATTAGCCCTTTCAGGACGAACGTCACACCCGTGCGTCGGCACGAAACACCGCCAGGAGACGAGTGTAACGTACCTGCTGCAGCGTATTTCTTCCTCACAGGTCTAGCGACTCACCAGCACGCCAGGGATCTGGAACGTTTTTTAAGCTCAGTTTTTTGGCAATAGATGGCATTCTATGTCCATAAGATTTTAGATACATGGAAATCTGACCTTCTACTCAAAATGAGAGAAATATTACTCATTTACACGTGGCTTATGTTTTATAAAGTAAGGGGAAATGAATGTTTCCGAATTGAGTGCTTTACGACTGCTCTTGAAATGAACATGTGGTTTTTGTTTATAGTGAAGATGAGAGATTTATTTTCACTAAAACATTTGATTTGGGTTTTCAGTCTTGTTTTTTATGGATAATTAGATCTGGTAGACAAATTTGTTTTTTTTCCTTACTTTTTTTACAAGGTCGACTTTTACAAATGCTTACAATAAAATGTTTAAAAACTTGTACTAAAATAAAAAGTGGCTGAAGTAAATACAGTATATTAATACGAAATATTTGAAGCATATGCCTTTCGTATAATATACAGAATAATATTGAACAACGCGTTTATATTTCGGTATTTTTATGGACTTAGGCTTAACTATACAAAACCTTCCGGCCTGTGAGTGACACTCGCGATAGAAACCTCCGGCCCTGGCGGAACGCACGCGTTTGCGTCCTTCGTCGCGAAAGGGTTAAGAGATGGTTATGGTACGATCAAGTTTTCCTAACTTGATCATACCACAACCATCTCTTCAATTTCCCTTATACATATTCAAAGAGACTTTAACCATGGAAACATGATAGCCATTCCCTTTAGCAGATATCTGTATATTTTATCGTAGATAACCTCAGGCAATTGACACAAACTCTCTTTGAGGAATGGAACTCTTAGCCCCAAGAACTATTGGTTAATTTGGAGTTGAGCATGAACAGGTGGTGCAACACAACAGTTGCATTTACAAAGAAGGTCATATCTTTTAATAACGGTTTTGGTTTAAAGGTCTCAGACTTGCCGAGACACTGTTTTGTACCAAAACGATTCTGTCAATAAATATTTGTTCTGCTTTGTTTCATACAACATACGACATCTTTTTTTTTGGTTCTCAACGTTTTTTGTTATTTAAGTAACACACTGAACATTTAGTATGAATTTCTTATATCTCAGTTGAATTTGTGGAATTATGATTTAATAAGAAGAGTTTCTTATATTTTCCAAAATAGTGTATGTAGTAACTAAGTCTCTTCTTCCGCCGTTATGAAGGCATCTGAAATGGTTTGTTCACATAAAAAACCAGTGCATGGGAAAGGTATTCTAGTACATAAAAACAGCTGTGTTTTCTCATTATATAATAATTGTGAGTGATACCACTGATGCTAGTGTTATGTGTGTCTGCATTTAAAGGCCAATCCCATAGTGGTATGCAAGTGGTGAAGATTTTATGAATTTAGAATGCTTTCTTCGTGGACTTATCAAGTTGTGCAAAATAATAAAGAAACTATTATGAACCGTTGGTGCGAATAAGCTAAAATATAGTTTCTTAACGTACTCCCTCACTATCTCCAATAAGGACGACATATAACAAATGGAATTTAAATTTTGTCTATTTTACTACTTTGTAATTTTCGCATCAGTAAAAAAGTTGGATTTCATAATAGAAAAATTATAGCCTGGAAATTAGTTACCTATTCTAATCAAGTCAATTTATTAGACAAATAAAACCTAAATTACTTATATTTGTGTCGAAACAATGGTACGATTTAGTCATTGTTTACAATGAAATCAAAAAGTATAAAGGATGTCCTATTTGTTTTCATGACAGCACATAGTTCCCTATTAAATATAAAAATGTTGAATTTTTATGAAAGGAAGAAAAGACTTTGGTTTAACATCGAGAGATTAATTTTGATTAATAACTTAGAAAATTGGATTTTATCATTCAAAGACATTATTCTAGTAATTAAAAATGCAGTACTATTTACAGTGAAATTTATTCCTTTTCTTTCAGTTAAAAAATATGGGAGGAACTGCTATTAAATTGAGAAAATCATTTTTTTACGTGAATATAAAAATTACACAACTGGTTTAAAATTGTTTTAAAAAATGGGATAAAAATTGAATTTTTATGCCAAACGCTTCAAATAAAATTCTCTCAGTAGAAATGCAGCAAATTCTCCAGTAATTTCACTCATAATTTTGAGGTAGTGATTCCAAAACAGTAAACTGCAAGTTAGGCAAAATGATGACAATTGTTAAGTCTCTTTCAAGATTTGTGATAATATGCACTTTAAGAGGCTATTTTATAAGTCTCTTTAAAAAAGTGTGTGTGTTTATATTTATTTCTTTAACGTTTTAATCCTTAAAATTTTCTCCTACTTTAGTTTTTCTCTTAAAATACAAACGAGTTCTTTTGTGTATGCATGATTAAATACAAATACCCCTGTTAGGTGAATGCTCAGAGAGCCTGGAGAGAGTGAGTGAGTGAATATTAACGTCGCACTGTTCAGCTATACTCGAGGGCTTTCAGCAAGGGTGGAAGGAAATGGCTGAAGCAAATCAGTATGATTCCCATCTGAGGAGTTTTGAAGCTCTCTTGGTAACCAGTTTGCCCAAACTGTGTTTCGACATTCATTGCGTATAAGAATACACTTGCATTGTTTACCATAACCATTAAATATTTAGGAAATTAGCGCAAATACTTTTTTTAACATGTTGTTTTAAATATATATATATATTCATCCAGTTTTTATTTGTGTGTGTGTTTCTAAATTTTCTCTTTTCAAGAGAATATATTTCTTTAAAAGCTGCATTGTACAAAGTACATAAGTACATTGTACAAAGTACACATTGTACATAATCTAAAGGTGATATAAGTAGGATTATATTTGGATTTTTATTATTCTCCTATATTATTTTACAGAACTTTTATTCCATTGTATGATACTCTTATTTAAAGTCATTTGTTTTCTGAAATTATCAAGAAATCGTTTAAAAAAGTTATGTAACAAGTATTGAAGTATTTTTTGTATACAAAATAAAAAATAATTTTTATAGAAAATTACGAGATAGATCCAAAATTCTCTTTAAAATCTATGAACTTTTTACTCATTCAAAAAGAAAGTAGAAACAG
Source organism: Trichonephila clavata (assembly GCA_019973975.1). Lineage (NCBI taxonomy): Eukaryota > Metazoa > Arthropoda > Arachnida > Araneae > Nephilidae > Trichonephila > Trichonephila clavata. The sequence continues at coordinate 37,883 of BMAO01014452.1, read as the reverse complement.
TTGTTATATTTGTCATATAAGAAAAAAAAGTGATTAAATCAAAATTAATTTTAGGTAAACAATTTTTACAAATAAAACCCATTAAGATAACTTTATATTATTTCCTATTTTTAAGAAAATTCAATAACTATGAAATAAATAAATTGCTTAGTTTCATTTTCCTTTCTAATCAGACATATTATTTACGAATTTACATATTATTTACGAATTAAAACGTTTGTATGAAATGTGAGGAAATGTTGCAAAATACTGAAGTATTATTGTTTAAATCTTTGTAAATGATCTAATAATCACTTACAAAAAATACATTTCATAAATTGCTACCCAGTGAAATAGTTCCAATTGAACATATTTCAATACCTTGCAAAAAATAAACCTTTCCTTAAATTAGGGTCCTTCAATTTCATATAATAATATAGTCAAACTTTAAGCACTTTAAAAGATTAAATATTTATAAATTATTTTTTATTCATCATGATAAAGTGCTGGAATAATTAAAATATTAATGTTACAGAAATTAATTATTTATGCCAATAGAATGAAAATTTCAGATGCTTTTAAAGATAATGTATATATATACAGGAAAATTATACAGGAAAAAATTTCTAAATAATCTGTTCTAAGAATGACGCTTGTAATATTCTTCCTCCCATTTATATAATAGAAGCAATTTTAAAATTTAGAACATTTAATGTATTGCACTGAAAAACATTTTCAAAAACAAAGTTTTATTAAAGAATATAAAGTATATCATTAGCTGCTCCTTATCAGATAAATAATTTAACGTTTATCCTGATATTTTTCTTTCTTATGATTTATTCTTATTTAATTATGGTCAAAATTTAAATACAGCAATTTCGTTCTGAAATAAATTACTCAACTGTGAAATCAATATATATTCTGAAAAGTATGCTATTAAATTAGTTATGGACTAAAAAAGAATGTACAGATATTATTTGATTTTTAAGTGGAAAGAGAATGAAAAAATATTTATAAGCTCAGAGTTTAATAAAAGAAAAAAAAATCCGGAAATGTATGGAAATTCAAAAATGAAAAATAATTAATATAAAATAATAATTAGCAATTGTATTCTGATGTTCATCATGGTATAAAAAGAATTCTACTAGGTTCGGGACGAATGACTTTGTCGTTTATATAAAATTGCACCTGTACCTTTAAAACAACATTCACATATTGATAGACTACACCGAAATAAGTATAATAAACTCTAATTTTTTCCAAACGTTTTCTAAAAACCAAATTTTTTAAAAAAAAAATACGATCATATATTAAACAGATAAGTTTAAGCAGAATAATATCAGCAATTTTTGTAACAATTTCAAAAATTGATAATGAATTATTGAATATGTCTACATTTTTCCTTAAATTTGATATTTTATTTTAATGGATGATAAGTTTATAAATTGGAAGAAATGTAACGAAAAGGATTGCAAGTCATTGAGCTTTAAATAAAACTTATGTTCCTTAAAAAATAGCTTATTTAGAAAAATGTTCACCTCATTGTTTCAAGCTAAAATTGTGTACTATATACATTTTTTATGTTTTTCAAAACATTCTTAATTGATATACATTGAATATAAATTTATTAAAACGGTACATATTCCATTACAATTACATTAATGAGGCCTTAAGGGTAAGGAAATACAAGTTCATAAATTAGATGATTTTTAAATTTAAACCCGTTGAATGATGCACAATTCACAAAAAAAAAGCTACACCAAGAAAATTTTTTAATTGAGTATGTATTTCACTATGTTCTTGTACATAATGCATTAATACTTGAAAAACGCTACTGAAGGATAATGTATAAATTTGTAATAAAATATACACAATTGTAGTTAATACACCCCAAAAAGTTGCTACATAAATATGTATTTTGGAGAAATTAAGATAAAGATCTCAATAAAAATTGAAATCTACTCTAACTAATCAGTAACATTTTAAAAAAGATTTTGAATTCCAAAATTCTAAATAATCTAAATTTATAATCTAAAACTCTAAGTAAAGTTTCATTTTTAATTGGAAACTAAACAATTATAGGAATTAGTAAAAACCTACTATTTCTTAGATTACATTACATGTGAAATAATTGTGCCTCCGCGCTAGATCGTGATTAACGTCAATCGGATTAAGAGCAGAGTCCTACTGTGATTAATCTGTTAAATAAATAAAACTTCTATAGAAAAAGAACTAACTAGGAAGTAGTAACTAAAAGTAACTAAATAGTAACTGATTTATAAGTAACTAAGAAGAAATACAGTTGTTAGTAAAAGCAATGAAGCGATGATCTTAACTAAATTAAAAATAAGTAATAAAAAAATTAAGTCAATTCTTACTTAAGTAAACAAAGAAATTTTTTATTTTTTAGTTACTTTTTATTAAATAATTACATTTAACTATAAATATGCATATACATATGACACAATCACAGTATTAAATGAAAATAAAGAAAGCAATTTTCCATTTTTCTTTCTATATATGATGTCGGACTATTTTTTTTTGTTACTGCTCATGCATTAATTTAATTTAATTATTCTAATAATAGTATGGCAAAAAGAAATCACATTCTTAGAAATTAGGCTATCCCAGGTGGGATTCAAAACCAGGACCTTTAAATTAGAAGTCTAACGCACGATCTACTGCGTTACGGGGACACAATGAGCGATTTTTCTTTCTATATATGCTGTTGGACTATTATTTTTGTTTGTTAATATTTATAAAATAATTAAATTTAATTAATGAATTAATATTTGGAAAAAAAATGTATTAACATCGTGTTTCATTCGCTACAAGTTTAAAAAATTGTGTTTGAACTTGAGTTGATGAATAAAAAGTATTTTATTAACGATTGAAAATTTGAACAAGGTATATAGATATAAATATATATACAGGGACAGTGTGAACTAATAGTAGGAATTGAAAAATAAGAAAATCGAAAAACAAATAAAATTGAAATGAAAAAATGAGAAAGTATGTGAATAATAAATTGTATGTGAAAAACAATTAACAAAGTAATAGTATAAAAGTAATTTAAATAGTAAACTCAATATTTCAAAAAGTAACACCTTAATATATATAATAATTCAAGTAATAAATATAATTTACATAAAACCAAGTATCGCGTACAATAGATGAATCTTCAAGTAAAACTTTCAAATTTTTAATGGATAAAATAAAGCCCTTTTTTCCTGTACTTTATGACTAGTCATCTATTTCAGTAATACAGATAAAATCTGCTTCCGAATTGCTATTAATATTATCATCTTAACGTAAATGTCATATTTTGAAATTTATGTGATTTGTACAAAATGGAATTTAATTAAGTGTGAGATTCTGTAGGTTTATCATTTTTAGAAGAGTTTTTTTTTGGTAAATATGTATAATTCACAAACACGTAGATAAAAATATTAAAAGTTTTTTGAATATGTCTTTTAATTTCAGAACTGTAATAATGCATTCGAAAAACACCTTTTTTCTAAAGAACTGAATATGGTACAACAACAGGAAGATAGTTACAAATAGTTTCTTCTAACACTTCTTTTTCCATTAAGGCAATGTGTAGGGGAGCGATGCACTTTAAATCTGTCGAGAGCTCAAACGACCTCCCGTTGGTGTGGTGTGGTGTGGTAGTTAGGAGAGGGGGTGCCAGCTCGTCGTCCGCGTCACTTGACCATGGTTCAAAATTACGCGGACCGTCCCCAAAAGCCCTCGTGTAGCTGAACAGTGGGACGTTAATATTCACTCACTCACTCCATTAAGGCAATATGGTACCATCTTCACAATTTTTTTTATTTTTAATATTTGGTTTTAATTGTATTTTATAAAGGTTGATATAAAACAATAATTCCATACAAAAATTTTTTAATTTTCCTGCAAGACGTTTGTAAAATTCAAATTTTTTGAGCTTCTTTAAACATTTTTCAAATTCCTAAGGCTTTTTTAAACATGTCTTTTTTCTTTCAAAATTTTTTCCAAGTATCTTGTAGTATACTACATAAAACTGTGCATTGGTTTTTTTCTGCTGCGGCTCTTTATTTTTTTATTTTTTTTATAGTTAAACTTCGAAAAATTCTCAAAAAAACATTAATTTTGATTTTGAAATTTTTTAGAAAAAGTTCTAAACTGGTTAGAGATAATTCCATGTACAATTTTACAAAACATACATTTCACAACATGTATAAAACATTTCAAACGCATACTTCAATTATCAAAAAAGCCTTAGGGTTTTGAATGATAGAATGTATACAAAAATTCAACAGTGAGAAAAAGGAGTTTGGAGTGTTCATTCCATGAATAACATGATATAATATTAATCGAATAATATGAAACTCTTATATGAATTGTTAATTATCTTATTTAAAACTGCTTACTATAAGAAATTGAACAAATGTAGAACAATTAAACAGTATACTGCCATAATGAATACATAGAAGAAAACGAATGAAAGATCAATATTTTATAAAATTTATCTTAATAATTATAAAAAAAATAAATACACACACTTCAGGGCTGATTCCATGCTCAGAACTAATGCACAACATGCACAAAAGATTTTTGTGCCTTTATTTTTTATTTCCATGATTTTAAAAGCCTTCGCATGTTAAATATTGTACACGAATGAAAACAAAAGCAAATAGCAATTTATAGGTAAAATATATCAAAATCTAAGAACTGTATATGTGCATTTGTTTGAATAAATATCTTAAAATATTTTAATAATAAGTGTTGAATTTCACACACATGGGATATATATATATATATCACCAAAAACAAATATATAAAATGGGAGATTTTTTCCATTTTTGCGAATTAGATTGTTAATTATCTGAGTAATCAAAATGAAATTTAGCATTTGTGCTTTGGAAGAATCCTTTTTGAAGTTTTAATTTCATTCATAATAATATCATATTAAGCACGCACAACTTTCAAATCTTGACCAAATCCATTTGCTCTTCAATAAACAATACACAAACTAGAATTTCTGCATTAACTGCACAATTCTTTTTTGAAATGATTTGTTACTACATATATAGTTTCAGTCTCACTTACGCGCGGTAGAAAAGTAATTAATTTTCATTTTATCAGGCTCTTTTCTAGCAGATAATCTGAAATGCGTGCATGGTAGCTGCTGTCTAGCATCAAATATTGCTACATAACTGGATAAAAAATGCAAGTAAAGCTTTGAACTTTTGCAGGCATCTTTATAAAGATTCTAGGTATCAAATAAGCCAATAAAAAATTTCGATAAAAAATTGATTTTTAGGGTACCATATCACCTTAAGCTAATAAAAATAAAATTAAAAAATTTCATTGCGAATAAACACCTTTATTTAATTTCAGAAAAGTAAAATAGTGTATTTTGTATCTTAATAATTCTTTTTAAAATTAAAAATAATGGTTTAAAATGCATAATACTAGTAAAACAGGGATTTTTACCAGTACAATAGCAACATCCAACAGATTATAATGTTTCAAAACTATATTTTATTACATTTTAACTCTTATAATTTGTAATGGATCTTTTTCTATATGTTTTAAATTACAGTTATAAGCAAATATATAATTTTAAATAATGGTGAAAAATTTAGAAGAATTATCAAAAGTACTTTTCAAGGTATATCATTTTTTTGAGACTCTAGCTAGACTCCTTGTGTGCCAACAAGTATAACACAAGGCTTCCAAGCGTAAGTCAATACTCAATCAATAGTGGTAGGAAGTTTTAAGTACAGGGATACAAGCACAAATGGGAAACCGAAAGGTAAAAAGAAACAAGACGGGATGCAAATACAATAAACACAGTACAAAATACAAGATTGCTCACATGCAAAAACGGAGACATTCAGTAATTAAAATTATACAATGGTGAAGGTTTGGAAGCACATGTGTGATCAGAATAAAATTTTCAAAATACAAATGCGTAAAAGCATGCATACACACAAATACTTAAGAATATATGCACAGACACACACACACACACACACACACACATATATATATATATACGCACTTTAAAAAAAAACAGAGAGAGATACATACATACACAGTAAATATTAGCAAACACACAAAAAACAATAATAAAATAGAAAAAAAATTTGAAGTTTACAATCTAAACAATACGAGAAAAAATGCTATTAATATATGCACAAAACGATGCAAAAGAAGACTTGCTCTGAACAAAGGCAGAGAAAGGAGGAGGCCACGCTATATTGTTCTTTTGTAGGCAATTCATGAGAGTACGTCTTTCGGAAGAGAATTTAGCACAAGCAAATATTAGATGCTTGACATCCTGGACTGTGTCACTGGAGCAAGAACACTGGTCAGTAGGCGACAAATTAAAGCGTTTAAAATAGGCTTTAAAGTTTCCATGCCCAGTTAGAAACTGGGTAAGTATAAAATTAGGTTGAAAGTGTTAACCTTTAAACGTCTCTGAATAGAAGGTATGAATTCCTTGGTGAAGAGCGCATTATTTGATATGTGATATAATTTATTCCACTCAGAAATAATTTTTTCCTTAAAAATATTTTTATAATATGATTATTTCGGAATGCTCATAGGAATCAAAATACTTAATTTTGTAGCTTCTTTTGAAAGCCAGTCAGCACGTTCATTGCCATAGATTCCCGTATGACCTAGAACAAAAGAAAAGGAAACTTTTACACCTCTGCTTCGAAGAAAATTGAGATCAATTTGCGTTTTAACAATCAGTTGATTTTGAGAATGTTATTCTCAAAATCAAAATCTTCAATGTTATTTAAAGCATATAAAGATGAAAGAGAATCGCTGCAAATTAAAACATCCGATGAAAGGTTTTCGTTTTTACAGATCCATGAGACTGCTTGAGCTATGCAAAGTAATTCAGCCTGAAACACACTACATTTATCTCTTATTCTAAATTGGCGAGTTTCAATTTCAATAAAATCTTGGAAAATAACAAATGCAAGGCCAACCTTATTGTCAATTTTGCTACCATCTGTAAAGCAGACAACAGGAAAGTTGTCTTCAATATTTTTACGGTAATTAACAAAATTAAGGGGAAATCGTTCAGAAGGATGAGGGAGATCAGAAAATTGCAGGGTACCATCTAGACTCTTATTGGTACAGTTATTCATTGCATTCTTGAATTCATTATTTCTGATTATAAAGATGTCAATAGGTAGAAAGCCCGAGATAGCAAACACAGCATCATAGGATATCGTTCGATACCCAGAAATAACTCGGAGAAGTATTCTTCGTTGAATTTTTCGCAAGAGCCGACAATTAATTTCCTTCTTCAAGGCAGATCCCCAGATTCGTGAACCATAACAGATAAATGGAACAATGCCTTGTTTATAAATGAGGGATGAGACACTGGACTTGATCCTAAAACTATTTCTGGCAACTCTATTAAGCCCTAGCAGAATTTTTTTTTACATTTATTTGAAAGATGCAGAATATGTTGCTTCCAACAGAATTTACTATCAAGGACAATACCAAGATATTTTAGTTCCTTCACACAATCAAGGGGAATTCCATTAAGGGTGAGGTTGCTAGTGAGGGTGTTGCTTTCTCTCTTCTCCAAGATCATAACTTTTGATTTGACAGCATTAAACTCTAATTTATAATTCTTTGCCCAGGTTGATACAAAATCAAGGGTAAGCTGCGCTTGTCTGCTTATATCATGAAAAGACTTTTCCTGAAAACAAAGAAGTAAGTCGTCGGCAAAAGCAATCGTTTCACAAGAGAAAACCAAGATTTTTTCCAAAAAATCATTTATAATGATGTTTCAGAGAAAAGGTCCAGAAACTGATCCCTGAGGACATCCCTTGTTCAAAAATCTCTCTTTTGAGGAATGACCTAAAGATAAAGTCACAGATCTATCTTTCAAGAAGCTGGAAATTACGGCAAATAAGTTGTTAGGAATGTTAGATCTTTTTAAAAGGCTCAGAATACCAGGCCACCAAGCATTATCAAAAGCTCCTTTAATATCCAAGAAAACTAGGATTGTATGAAAATTTCTCTTTTTTCCTTTTAAAACAATTTCATTAAGTTTCATCAAGGCGTCCTCGGTACATTTTTGTGGCACAAAACCAAATTGGTTTTTATTGAAAAAATTATCTTTGTGTATACGCCAGGCCACTCTGTTGATAATGAGTTTTTCAAAACATTTACCTAAAGTTGACAGTAAACTGATACACCTAAGGTTGTCTAAATTAGGGATACGGACGTCGTTCACTTTGGGAATCAGGATAATCCTAACTTTTTTCCAACAGAGAGGAAAAGTCTTGAAACTAAGACACGTATTAAAAACTTTTAGGAAAAGTTCAGGGTGCATTACATGCAATTTCTTGACAACTTCATTAGGATTGGAGCCAGGGCCAGGTGACTTTTTTAACTTCAATTTATTTATAACAGCATCATTTCATGGCAGGTAAAAGGTAGGTCATTCGTTATGTTGCTATTGATAAGAGGCTATTTCGTATTTCCTTGTGACAATCATCATCATCAGTATTACAATCATCAGGAAAAGAGAATGGAAGATAATCTCATTAATTGTCTCTTCAAAAGAATTTTTTTTTTTAGCCACAGTTCCACATGGAAGAGCAATTCCACTGAGTTCAACTCTCTTCTGAAACTGCTGTTTGACGCCTAGGTATAAATCTTTTTCCACACATTATTTACTTTAATTTCATCCAAAAATTCCTTCCATGAGCTTAATTTGGCATCTAAAAGTTTTAAATTATAATTAGATCTTAATTCTTTGTATTTACTTGTATAAATTTCTCTTAAAAAGTGATATTTTTACATCTCTGGAATCTTCGTCTTGCAGCATTAACGTGCTTTCTCATGAAGGTATATCATTTATAGAGAAATTCTATTATAAGTTACACCTCAAGGCTTATTTTTTCGTTTCAAGAACATAGTTTTTTTTTATCTAAATTTTCAGAAAATTTTACTAATTTAAACGGTGCTAATTTAATATTCCATAATAACGTTTGATTAAATTTTCGTTGTATGTTAAAAAATTCATTTATATACAAATATAGATTTAGAATTTTTTATATAATCATTTGAACATAATAGTAGTTAATATGGTACTGGCAAATTTTTAGCAAAAATTAATGAAACATTTTAAATAAAAAAAATCTAGTAATTATAGGAAATTCAATTTATTTATATTGAAGAGTTCTCGAGCGAAGATTGTCTTAAAAATATGAAATTGTATGGTTTGTATGTGGTTATGAGAGAAAAAAAAGTATTCCTTTTTCAAGGCTATGAAAAAGAATTTTAATACCATGCATATTTTATTGTTTTAATAGATACATAGTCATAATAATGTACATAATTATTTTTAAAAATCTTTGGTAAATAGAATTTTGTGGCAGTTACTATTTTTTAAAAATATCTTCTAGTTTTTGAACTCATTATTTTTCTTAAGAGAACAAGCTACAGGATTTTGGATTTTATAGGGTTTTTTTATTAGCAACACAACTAATACAACATTAAATCACGTACTAAGTATAAAACTTTACTTTTCAGAAAGAATTCAAAGTTGATGAAGAAATTAAATAATATATTTAGTAAGCTTACATATCCCTGAGTAACGCTAAAATACCATTCCGTAATTTCTTTCAGCATGAAAAATGCTACTCACGTTTGCTTGAACATGATAAAAAGAAATATGGTTAAGCGAAAGCATTTACTTGTATATATAATCTAATCGTCGATGTAAGTTACGTGTAGAGCATTTGCAAATATCTAATTAAGTACATTGCCATCAACTTTTTTTTTATATTTCCTAATCAACCTTGTTCTATTTAATATACCATCAAGCAAATAACTAAGCAGTGGGGACAATTGCTGCTTAATTTCTTAAATCTCTTAAAGGAAATATTTTCTATCTTTTCCCTGCAGTTCTTCTTTCTAATGGCAATTGTGTACCTAATATGCTTCGATATAAAATTATATTCTTTAAGAATTCCCCCAAAAAATGGACATTTGTGTTATCGAATTTAAGTGTTTTAACCCTTTCAGCGCCGGCGAACGGAGAAAGAAACGTTACCCTAAGCCCGCTTCTTCCGAGAGTATACGTACGCATGGGACCAGGCTAATTTCACTGCTAAGTCTAATTTCTTTTAAAAATTCATATAAAATCTTTAATGCAATAAATTACGCTAAAATTCACAATTTAATATCATTGATAATATCTGAATATGCAGTATAAAAATATTCGCTCTATATTTTTAAAAAAATAATCAATTGCGAATTTTAAGGAAAATGTTTTCATTTTAATAAAAAAAGTACTCTTAATGAATATCTGATGCTCCATTAACTGATAAGCTTTCCATCTCTTTTTTAATTTAGTCAAAGTAAGAACAAAAATCCAGAGTGCTGTAAATCACGAACCTATAAATGCCGGATTCTCTTGAAAAAGTTGTTGTTGGCTTGTCCATGATGTGCAGATTAAAAAAAAAGAAGTTTAAGTTCACACCGAAGCCAGCTTCGGCAACATCAACAGCTTTATCAGAGACGATGACTTGCTTGCCTCGGCTGCCCAGCTTGAATTACTCGGCAGCCGATGATATGTTGAAGAGATAGTTAAACACATTAGGGTAGTTTGTGCAATGATTTGTGTAACTTCTTTTTGTCCGTCAGTTGAGATTTTCAATCCTTTTATGTAATTTGTTCTAAGTCTAGTTATTGATGCTAATTGTACGGTTGTTATTTAGAGCTGGTATGGAATATTTAAAATTATTGTTGAAAAGCCTTCGGCTGGCAACTGCATTGGCGTCGATGAGGGTCGTGCGTTTAGATGATTGAGGACTAGCTCTGGATTCTTTAGCAAGTCCATCGGCTTTCTCATTACCGAAGGTATTTACGCGGGCTGCTATCCATTGTAGCGTGGAGGATCTCTTTTCTGTGATAATTTTGTCGATGGATTGAATAATTCTATGGCTGATTTGGCACTTGCCCTTCTGGGTGGCTTGCAGCGCTGATCTTGAGTCTGTGAAGATGACGATGCCGCTGGATTCTTGGAAGTTTTATAAAGGAAAATCTCTAATGCACTCTTGATGGCAATCAGTTGGATGTGATTTTCCTTTCTTGAATTTTATGGCACTCATGCTCTCTGTTTGGAGGAATAAAGAAGACACTTGCACCTCCTCTATCAAGATTTGAGTCGGATGAGCCATCAGTGTAGGCGATTGCCAGATTTTGAGTTCGATTGGTAAGTGCTTCGATGGTACGGTCGCCTATTTCTTTGATTATTGAGGCAAGTTTTTTTTTAGTGCAGTGTCGTAGGATGTTTAGATTAACCTTTGTCTGCGGGTGAAGATGCAGAGTGTATGAAAGTTCTTCCGGAATATCAAATGATCCGTGCTGAAGGTTGATATTTTTTTCTGATTTCTTGGTCTTGTTGCAGGGTTGAGGATCTATTGAGCCTAGATTTATCGCTCCATGCTTTAAAAGTACTGCTGGAAATATTGTTATCCGGGAGGCTTCGTATGTTATTTGAAAATTTAATTGTAGATAATTTTCTTCTGCTTTCTAATGGGGTGAGGCCTTATTTTTTCACCTTTGATGTTGTTTGTAGATGAGACAGCTCCGAAAAATATTTTCGAAGCCCTGTACTGGATCTAATCAATCTTTTCCTTTGCCGTAAGCTTGGCTGGTGCCCATATGGGTGTAGCTTACTCAAGAATGGGCCTAACGATGGAGGTATATGTATTCAGAAGTGTTTTTGGATTTGAACCCCAAGAAGCACCGCAAAGTCTCTTAAAGGATTTTAAGCTTTTTTTGTGCTTTATTTGAAATATTATCGAGATTTTGCTAGAATCTTAGCTCTGCGTCAAGAGTGAGACCAATGTACCTTGGGATAGAAGTTTGATTTATTTCCGAGCCGAAGAGCTTGATGATATGATGGAAGAAATTTCGGTTATTTCTGTCAGTTGAGAAGATGCAAAAGTTGGTTTTATCTTGATTAATACTGAGTTTAAGCTCTTTTGACACCGCTTCAATGCGTTGCATGCAGGCATTTAGGGCTGTTTGTGAAGTTTCTAAGTTTGTGTGTGTATGGAACATTGCAATGTCATCGGCGTAACAGGCCACTTAGACATTTTTACTTAAATGGTGGTCGATCGTATTCATGTAGAGGAGGAAAAGGAGTGGGCTAAGCACAGAGCCCTGGGGAACTCCTGTCTTCGTATAGTGAGTGATTGAGAGGGAGCCATTTACTTTGACTTTAAATCTTCTTTTACGAAGAAAATAATTTATTCAGACATGAGCGTTTGATGATATGCCTGTTGCATGAATGATGTTAATCAGTTTATGTCCCCATACTCTGTCGAAATCAGCAGATCTAGGAGTACCATAGTTGTTTTCCTATGCGGCTTTTCTTGAAAACCGTCGATCACTGACTGGCAAAGGTAAAAGAGCTGGTAGACAGTGTTTGGCTCTGTATGCAGTTTGGTAAAAATGCAAAGCATTGTTCTTTATAATCCACTGCATTACTGTTGTGTGTATAATGCGCTCCATGAGTTTTCAGAGGATGCTGGTTAGTGAAATGGGTCAAAAATGTTTGCAGTTGGTAGCAGCTTTTCCTGGCTGGAGGATGGGAATAATGACAGAGTTCTTCCAGATCTTGGGAAGATTGCCTGAGCACCTTGAAGTGTTGAAAATGTTAAGCAGGTGTCTTTTAGCATTTTTCTCAAAGCGTGTTATCATTTGGCCAAAGATAAGATCAGGTCTAGGGGTTTTTATTTGGATCGAGGCATTTGATCGCAGACTTAAGTTCCGTAACAGTAAAGTCTGATCTGAAAAGGCTATTGTCAGTATTCGTCCTGTTACCTTTAATGAATGATTTATACCTATTGTAGACTCTCCTGTCTTCTGCCGCGTATTCTAGTTTACTTTAGTCTTCGTAATGCTTTGAAAGCAGGTTTGCTGTTTCTCTGTTTGTTCTAGCATTTGAAACCTTGATGGAGATGACATTTGATTGCGGACTGCCCTGTGTTGTGCTATTGGTGTTGGTTAGGACCTTTAACAAGTTCCAATATTGGGATGTTCCTTTTCTCGGGTCAAGTTTTCCGCAAAGTTCACTCCATCTTTCTTGTTTGCTGGCAGAGATGGCTTCTTCTGCTCTGTAACTTGCTTCAATGAGCTTACGTCTAAAGTGCTCACAGTTGTTGTTCGGGAGCTCTTTAGCAAGTAAATCTCTCTCATGAATAAGTTCTTCAATGTTATTATCCCTCCAAAAAAGAATCGAAAAGTTAAACATGTGAAGTTGTTTACATTCATAAATATCCCGGATCTAATTTAAAAAAACTCGAAGAAGAAAGCACATATTAAAGTTCAAAGTTTTGTGAAACATTCGGAAAAAAACTGACTTTAACCGCCGTCTAATGCCTTGAAAAATTTGTGTGTTTAAAAACGTTCCAAACTCAAATCCCACCATGGGCCTCAGAGCAGGGAAAAGCGCAATCACATATATGATACCATGGACCTTGGAGGAAGAAACGCTTGGTCATACTATATATTATCATGTTCCTGAAAGGGTTCAGAACATTTCAAAATTCTGGATAGTCGTTTCCAAAAAGAAGACGAGTCACTGTCTAACTCTTAGCTATCAGAAGAAGAGAGCATGGAAACTTCGGAAGAGAAATATTGAACGTTGCACAGAAAATTAGAAAAAGCGATTCACTCAAGACAAATGTCCTATTTTGTTCAACTACAAAGAATTCTAAATTTGACAAGATAGGGAAGTAAGAAATATAATTATTTGACTTTTTATAGAAAATCGATCATCAAATATTATAAAACTGGTTGAGACTTTCAAAACAATTTATCCAACAGTTGAAGCTAAGAGAGCATTTTCTGCTGGATTGTTCATAAAAAATCTAAGAATTAGGTTGAGTGATAAAATCATATATTGCTTTTTTTTCAAATCATAATTTAAAAAAGAGTCATTAACATATTTTTTTTATTTTGAGCTGAATATATAAATGAATATAAATTATTATATTTATGTGTATATCCCTATTTTATATAACTTTTATTCATAGCAATTAAATATAAATTGTTTTTAGATTTCACAAAATTTTGTTGGATTTACGGAAACTCCCGGGGATGGAAAAATACCGGGAAATCCAAATCCCTAATCGCTGCAGAGTGGCCACCTTTACTAACCTGTGTTAGGCTTTGAAAACTCGAGTACTCGAACTATAGTATCACTAAAGAATCGCGGTGTAGTGTAGTTGCTGAACGTGCCATCTGTTATGTTTCAAAGTCCTCAAGTTGGGGGGGTGGGAAAATTTAGAGACTGGGGTGCCTGTTCGGATGTCATCTTTGTCTTTTGACTGAGGCTTAAAATTATTATTACCCCTATGTTGCTCTAAAGGGAAATGTAAGTAAAAAAATTTCAAATCAGACCTATTTGAGTTTGAAAGTAGTTTGCGTAAGATAGGATCAAAAATATATTTCATTCTAAAATTCCATTAAATTCAGGAGACACACAATGTTTAAATAGAGCTTGGCGCATATTTTAAAATCATTTTTAAATTCAGTAATATTTTTTTATCCTTATGTTAATGAAAAAAATGAAGGAAATATGTAATTTTGTAGTGGGAAAGTGTAAAATCAAATCTTTCAAAAGTTTCGAATGCAAGATTGCTACTCGGCTGTAAAACTTTTCACAAATTTATTTCGTAGACATTCCGACTCACACTTTTAATATTTGAAATTTGATCAGTTAAAATATTTTTTTTCACATTTCGGTAAACATATTTCACAAATATATTCACAAACTTATTCAGTTTTCTTATAAAATGGTTTCCGCTGTTTTACAAAAGAAAGCGCTTTTCTATAAAATCCCATAGAGTACAGAAAAAAATCGCCTTATTTTACTAGATTCCATGGCAACAACAAATAATTTGTTTTCCGTCGGGACATAAAACAGGACTCCCGGATGAGAAAACAAATATCTTCATTCGAAACCGTATCCAAAATATCTCATTTTCGGTATTTCGGTTTTCGCCTACACCAGTTTCATCAAAATATCTTTATCGATTTTACGCTTAGTCTACCATCCGAAAGATGGCGCAGAGCTTGAATCCACCTTTAATACTTATCCCTGTTGCTCAGATCCTATTCGCCACTGGTGCTGTTTGAACTACCGGCGCGCTCTGTAAAGTTCTCTGAGAGTTTCTGAGTAAGTTTTGTATCCCAGATAGGAATCCGCTTCGCTTGTTAAACTCAAAAACTTTTTAATTCGTACTCATAAAGTTTATATCAGGACTTAAATTTTGGTGCAGTTGTGTTACACCTAAATAAAAATTATTGACTATTACGAAAACAATCCAAATGAATATTGCAAACTTCAGAATTTTTTAAAGAATAACTTTTTAGCTCCATAAATTTCAGTTGGAAAGATACGTTATAATGATCGAAACTATAGAAAATTGATTATTTTTGGCGATATTGTTGTTATTGATAAACTGAAAAATTTGTTTCGTTACTATTATCATTTTTTTAAATTTGACTAAAAATTATGTTGAGAATTAAAAAACATTTAAGCAGCTTTAAGTGAATAATGAAAATGCAATATCTGAGTTTAATTTAAAATATTTAGTTTATTATTTAAAATAATTTCAGTACTTTTAATTTCATCTTTATATAAATTTATTTCCCTTTCGACTTTAAGTTCCTATTTCATTATAAAAATTCAACGGGGATTTAAGTAAATAAACTGCCAGTCGAGTTTGGAAGATTGTATAACTATTGGAAACATTTAACCCAAAAGACATATATATATCATACTTCACAGCAAAATTACTTCAGAACTAAGTCTTAATACTTTAAATGTATTTAGCAATTATATACTTAATGTATACTGATTTTTTAAAAATCTTACAGCAATACTGTTGATACGTAACACAATTACAAGTACTTATAATAAAATATTCAACAAAACATTTATCTTTATGGCTTCTAACAAACTATTTATCTCATGATAACTGCAAAATTCCACACATTATATGTTGTTTATCGCTTCTTATCTGATAGTCTTGACATAATCATGGAAGCTCTCGGCAATACTATGTATGACAAACGCAATGATTCTAGCATTATTAACAATTTAACTCTAGACATGCTAGGGAAGTTTGATGCAAATTTCACCAGCGAAGAATCATATGAATTTTACCCTGAAGACAATGAGAACAATTTCTTACTGACTGTCATTCCTATGACTATTGTATACTCTGTCTTATTTCTAACTGGTGTCGTGGGTAATATATGCACATGTATTGTGATTTCCCGTAACAGATACATGCATACAGCTACAAATTACTATCTGTTTAGTCTGGCAATCAGTGATTTATTGCTTCTAGTGATGAGCCTTCCTCAAGAAGTTTATGAGCTATGGGTACCTCAACCATATCCATTAGGCGAAGCTATGTGTGTAATAAGAGGTTTCACTGCTGAAACATCCACATATGCTTCTATTCTTACTATAACAGCTTTTACAGCCGAAAGGTACATAGCAATCTGTCACCCATTGAAATCTCATACATGGTCAAGTTTGTCCCGTGCTGTTAAAATCATTATGGTGGTCTGGACTATATCTGCAATGTGCGCAGTACCAGTGTCATTTCAATTTGGTCTTCTGTACTTGAGAACTGCAGATGGTGAGAACATAGAAGGAACTGCCATCTGTTCCCTGAAGAGGCGCATGAGACACGCATTTCTTATCTCATCTTTACTGTTCTTTTGGATACCCCAGCTGATACTGTTCTTTCTCTACGTAAAGATTGGACTCCGTTTAAGAGTACCCATGCCCTTGGGAAAAGCTTCCGTTGAAAAGGATGGATTTGCTGTCCATGGTAATTGCAATTCCAAAGCAAAGGATAAACGACGCATCAGTATCAATAGTAATAGAAAAGGAATCATAAAAATGTTAGGTAAGTAACAGTGTTTTTTTCTAACTTTAGCAGTAATTTTTATCAAGTTTCAATTTTATCATTTTAGGTTATTTTGAACGACAAATGTTAGAGCAGTTTGTTTTGACAAATGAAGAGAAATCATCGATTTGTAATGTCTCAATGAAGTACCAAAATTCAATCTATAAATTTCTGAACTTTAAGCTAAAAATATTTTTTATAATAAATGTAATAAAAAAAAGTTTTGATGACAGATATAATTTAAATTGGAATATTGCTCATAATGAAAGTGTAATTTTGGAAATCGTGGTTGTACAAAAAAAACCTGCTTTAATTTAAATATAACTATTATCAATCACACATGATTAAATAGAGATAAACTTTGTTGATTAAATTGTTTTTAAAAGCTGTATAAAAAGAAAGGTATAGCAATTATTTCATTTCAGAACTTATATGGACCAAGCTTGGTTTTACCTTGGTTTAATAAATATGTATATGCATATATACAACTATATGATAAAAAGCTTGATAGAATTTACTATTTCTGTACAGAATTTATACATTGCTTTTATTGCATTTGTTTGTTGTCGATTTAAATGTTTTGCAAAATAAATTGGGAACATTTAAAATTATAATATACTTCTTAGTTATTAAATAAATCTCTGATATTATAGAGCCATGGAAATTAGATTTTTATAAATATGAAATGTGTAGTCATACATTGTGCATAACACCATTGAACTCGAGAGCCGATGTGATATGAATTTATAACCCGTTTGGATTGCATACTGCACGTTTTACATAATATATCTGTATAAATTGGATAAATGATGCCTCAGAAAAACTATACCTGTATGTATACTTATACAAGATAGTGTATCTTCGTGATTTCACAATGTAGCTAGTTTTAACTACCTGTATTTATATAATCTGTAAACGTACTTTTTATTTGATTATTCATCAAACATGGACATAAAAAATGTGAAGAAATAACAAAGAAATAAAGGCTTCACTTTTTTATAATAACTACTACATCTATTTGTTACATCTAGATTTTCATGTTTGTAAGTACCATGGTCAGTGATTCCAAAAGTCTGCTGGTAGACTCCACGGTCAACAATTAAATTAACTCAAAACAAATAATAAAAATATGAAACATTTTTGGATACCCAAGCTCTGCTTGCACAATTGCATGCATATTGGTAATCTGACTCTGACTGGCATTGCATTTTAAAGTATTTCTTCCTATTCTCGTATATTTAAATAATTGCATTTTGTTGTTGTAAACACAAGATAAATGATACATCTTAAAACAGAGGAATACAAAATGTCAAGTGGAAACCTACACGATTTTTCATGCACTACAAATTTTCTTAGCACATGCGTTCTGTTATATTTCAGCTTAGCTATATATTTATACACAAAAAAGTTTTACTATCGAACATAATAAAATAATTCGATTTCTTATGAATAAAATGCTTTCAAATAAAGCAGACAAATGAAGATTGTATGTTCGCTATTTCTGTGTGTGTGTGTGTGGTGATCCCTTAAATCAAGTGTTGTGAGTTATCTTCGCTCAAATGGTCTACACTTGTAGTCACTGTCCGTGTAAATCATAGTACAGGAGAGTCCCGCAAACACGATAACTCAGCAGCCCGGGTAATTGGGGCGCACCCTTGGAAGGTGGCTGATGTAAACATTATTGTTGTTGCCACAGTTTATGAAAAAATTCCAGAAAAAGATGATGCTAACGTTCAGAGAACATCGTATTAAAATATCACATAGTCTCTCGAAAGGCTCTCGAAACCACCCTGTAGTATTTTGAACAAGCTGCGTAGGTAATTGACTTAATGTTCCTTCGTGATGAAGTAGCAAAACGGTAAGTGCGATATACAGAAGACAACAGGACATTGAGTCTTTCTTTAAAAAAAGTAGCCGGTTTTTGCAAAACGGCTACTTAATTTTCATTATAGACAGCTTTATACCTTCATAAATTATTTTTCTGAAGTGTGTCTGATCAGGTAAATGAATGTTTAATATGTATTCACTAATTTTCATTTTCATGTAGCAAATGCTCTATGCCTTCTTAAAGTAGTATATACTTTTCCTTTGCTTAAGAGTATTTTGGCGTTTACTTTTTGCTGTTTTCTCATGCGAACGATACATACAAGGGCAATAAAATAATCAGGAAATAAGCAAAATTTTGGAAAATGCTACTAAAATTAAACGTTACTTATTGAAGCAGTGTTTCTCAAACTGTGGGACAAGCCCCCCTTGGGTGTGTACTAAACCTACGAGGGGGGCGCTAGCATATTGAAAAGTCGAAAACAAACGTTTATTTTTTAAAAAAAACTATTAATTTACAAATGTATAAGCAAATGAAATGCATTCTAACACAATAAAAATACCATACACATTCACAATGATATAATACACTTATAAATATATTACTGCACAATGTATTTTATTATTAATTTATAACAATACTAAGTTAAGAAAAAATTCAACAATTACCAGTAGTCCCATGGGCATGCCATATATAAAATTATGTGCAAAAATTAACAATTATCTTGATAATTTGTACGGTTTATAATTAGTCCCTAAAATGCAGATTAAAAGTTAAGTGATTTGCTTCTTAATGCAATCGGTTAACATGTGGGTGAGTGTCTGTGGTGTATCGGGGGGGGATAGAAAAGGAGGGAATGAGCAAATCGTTGAAATAAATAAATCCTTCGCAAACTCCGTCAGGTCATTTTTTTGCATTCCTAAGCCTTCGGGATATTTTTTATGGATAGCAGTTCACAGAAAAGATCGTATTTTGGAAAAACGTATATATACGTCCGTGGCAAATAACGCACTGGCTGACGCCAGAGGCACTTAAGAGGTTACAGTCGCATTGTAGGTTTAGCATCAAACCATAATATTATTGATTTTAATACATCGTTATTGTATTGAGAGGGGAGGTGCGATGAAAATTATGATTGAATATCGAGTCGCAAATATTAAAAGTTTGCGAAGCACTGCATTGAAGGAATCAATTAGGTAAAGTAATTAGAATTACTCACACTGAATACAAGAATTTCATGCATTTTCATTAGATATTTCATGTATATGAAATTATTTATAAATTTTACAAACAAAATTTAAAACATAGTAATTTTTAAAATGTCTCTGACATAATGCATTTTATTTTAGGTATACATCAGAGGTGTCAGACTCAAAAACTAACTTGGGCCAAACAAACAAGGTTTAACTTTAGGGGTGCGGCAAAAAAACAAATATTTATAGAAACGTAGGTTTATTTCGAATAATACATTATAATAAACATATTTAAAAGAACAAGAAAAATTTAATGTGTTATGTCCTGGCACTTGGAATCTTTATTTTGCTCCTATTTTTCCAATTTCGGGAGAATTTTCTTAAAGTTTTTTGTTATATAGTATTGTGTACGATATATTGGCCTGGCCGCAAAAATGTTCACTATGGGCTGAATGCGGCCCGCGGGCCACGAGTTAGTCACGCCTGGTGTACATGAACATTTTCATTCAAATGGTTTCGGTATTATTACCCCAATTTAACTGTACTTAAAATAATTAAACATTATTGCAGTAAGTTTTACGGTATAATAACATTTTAGCTATTTAATATATATATTTTAATTTTTAGTATGATATAGAAAAATAAAGAAAAAAATTTGAGCATGTAGGTCGTAGGATGAAACCGAATTGTTTCAAACTCAGAGCTAAAAATTGAAATTTGTCATTATGCATTTGAAATATCATAAATATTCTCTTACAATAAAGCTACTTTTCAAGTACCACCTAGTTCAAATTAAATAATTATCCAGTTGATAATGGAGTACTTTTTATCTTCAGCGAGCTGCAATATTCAGTAATTTTAAGTAGAATATTTTGTCTTTCACATAGGGTCATTCAATGAAGCTTGACCATAAAAGTTTTAGAATCAAACGATTACACAAGGCATATTTGTTTAATTCATGAGAAATTATTGAAAATAATTCTAGTATAAGACTAGTAATAGTTTAAAGTATACGGGGTAAATGATAAAAAAATTTAACATCTGTTAACTTTAACTTCGGGAAAAATCCTTTCCAATCTTTCAATTTTTTTCTTCTCCTAATACGGATTAAATGCAAACATTCTTTGCTTAATTTACGTGATTTCTGATTTTATTTTTACTGCTGCTTTGACAGGTACCAAATGGCACTTCAATTATTTTACAAATTAATTAAATCCCCAATTCACTTGTCAGAAAAATTTTTCATCAGCTAAAATTCTACAAAAGAAAAATAATAATTAAAGGCGGAAAACTAATATTTTCTTTTACAATTGAATCATTTAAGATCAAGATAAAAATATATCTTTATTTCTCTGAATATGTGTGTGTGAGTGTTTCTTTTTCTCTCTATCTATCTATATATACATACATAGAGAGTACTGCTGGATTCGGCTGACAAATTCGGAAGGGTGATAGTTGACAGCACGGGGATGACAAATCACCATTGAACACAGAGTCACAAACGCGCATAGTAGGTGAAAATCGTGAAAATAGTAGTCGTCCAGACTAAAGTGAGCCAGTCGAGAGGAGTGCCCAAACAAATGGGAGAATATATTTATACTGCCCGAACGCCTCAATGACGTAAAATACACTGTTTTCTTACAGCACCTGAGAATTCCAGCTACTGCCCTCCAGAACTCATGATTATTGTACGATGGTATACCAGCACATCTTTTGATTGCTGGGCATAACCACCTCTATGCTACATATCCCAGGAGAGAGACTAAACTCATTGAACCTGTTACTTGGCCTCCAAGCTCTCGGCCTCGATTCCTTGGTCTTCTTCTTCTGGGGCCATCTGAAATCACTTGTGTATGAGACGCCGGTGGTTACAGAGAGGGATTTTCACATCACGGATCCTCGTTGTTTCAGCTGACATCATCATCACACCGAACTTGCTTAAACGGGTCTGACAATTCTTCGTCCGTCGGGAATGAGGTTGCCACTTCTAACTTCCCACTGCCCACTTCCTGTACGGTTGCCCCTGCGAACAATTCATGTGACAATCACTTGCCGTTGCCCTTCTGACGTCCAGTTATGATGCATTGTTTGTACAGTAACGTTTCTTAAACAGTGGGGCACGCCCTCTAGGGGACCGTGATAACTCCACAAGCATATTGAAAAGTCGAAAACAAAAGATTATTTTGAAATATTATTAGTTTTTTAAAAGTAAACACGCAAAATACATTCTGATATAATAAATAAAATACACATTTACCTTGATAGAATACTTATAAATGCGTCCGTACTACGCAATGCATTTTATAATTAATTTAACAATACTAAGTTAAGAACAAGCTTAATAATTACCAGTGACCCTATGGGCATGTCGTACATAAAATAATGCGCAAAAATTAACACTTATCTTGTTAATTTAGACGGTTTATAATTAATCTTTCAACTGCCGATTAAAAGTTATGCGATTGAAACCCCAATGCCACCGTTTTCCATGTAGGTAATACATCACATCCAACCTGTATGTGATGTATTGGGTTTGGGAGGGGGAAAAGGAATAAGTAAATGATTCGCAAACACAGTAATCATCCTAAGGCCCTAGGAATAATTTTATGGATAGCAGAGCAGAGAAAAGATCGTACATCGGGAATACGTATACATACATGCGGGACAATTAACGCTTTGGCATAACGAGACGTTTTCTACATTGTTAACCCTTAAGTGGATAAAGTCATATTGTAGCTTCAGCGTCAAAGTATAGCATTATTGAATTCAATACATAGTTATTGTATGGAGTGGGGGGGGCGATGAAAATTATGACTGAATATTGGTCGCATATATGAAAGGTTTGAGAAGCATTGTTGTACAGTAAACATGCTTCACGTCTACTAAATGTATTACTTACCTTGTATTGCCTCTTTTCCTTTCACTCGACATCACACCCTTTATAACTGTATTTGAGGATTATTCCGAATAATCATGGTTTTCGACACCATATTCTATGCTGAATTGTCATCTCATGCTACTTACTATTACACCTCTGAATTTTCGGACAAATTCGGCAATACCCTGTATGTATATATATGTAGTGTTTAGATTTAACACCAAGCTTTTTTTTTAACCCCTTAAGTGATGCGGGCGTGTATACTCGTCCTTCCAAAGGACGAATTCTTACACTGTACTGCTTTGTTTAAAATTAGTCGTACGGCTTTAGAATACAATAAAAGTACATTGACAACGTTTGTAAAGAATTTACTTATTTCGAAGAAGGGGTGTGGAAGGAATTTGAAAGGGAATATTCCACTGAACAATGAACTTCGTAGCTAAGCAGTATTTCTTTTCTTTTTTTGCTTTTTTTTTATCTTTTATTTGCTCTCATTTTTGCTCACTGTATATGATAGTGTGTTTGTGCAAGGAAAAATATTCGCCGTGAATCTCGCTATCAGAGCACTGGGTGTGATGATGCTTTTGTGTTTAACCCCACTTCAGATTATATCACACAAAAAATAAGTTATAATTTTTTTGTTATTATATTGTAACTCTAGTCATTAAACTTTGTATTTTCATTTTCTTACTTTATCCTTATCTCTTACTCTTTTATAAAGTACAAGTCATTAATTTTTAGGTTGAAAAACATGCGCGTGCCTTTTTTCTTTTCCCCCAATAAACCACATTACAACGCGCGCGTGTGAGAAATACGGTGGCACTGAGGGGGAATTTCGTAGCTTTCCCTCAGCAGTTAAGGGGTTAAAAACAATTTCATTCAGCAAGCAATCGGCAGGTATTAGTCTGAGAAAAAACGGAGGCCAAGTGAAGTTTAGTTCGGCTTACCACTTATGTCCAGAACTGTTAGTTACCCTTTTTAGTTTAGATGTGCTACTTGAAATTTAATGATGGCATATGCGGAGGCAATAAAAATAACGATCTGGGATTAAAAGTGTTCTGTTTGGGCACTTTTGAAAATTGGGTGCTTAATTTAAGACTTGAAGATGTATTAGAAAATAAAAGTTAAGTTGTATATAGGGGATTTAATTTTAGATTTAATATATATATATATATATATATATATATTATATAACACTTTCCACTAATCATTTGTCTTTTTGGAAGTATTGCGATGTTTGCTTCACAAATAAAATTTCATTTTAGAACACTTCTCAGTCCTATAGTTTAATTGAATGGCTTCCCAAAAAAGTTTTTAGTCTCTCTGAAATTAAACATTAACTTCTTGTTTTACTTATATTACGGAAAATTCTTATTATTTTGATTATTTGGTACTTACATATTATACCGTCAACCAATTTAGTAAAATCAAAAGACGTCGCCAATTGCCGTGATGAACAAGGAATAGTGGAAACCGTTCCCACACATATTTAAACACTGTAATAATTACGATGACAACATTTAATGGAAGTTCTTGATTTGATTATGACTTTTTTCATTTAACGAAATTCGGCGATTGTATAATACGTAAGTGCCAATGATTTTTCTACCTTTTGTAATATTGTAGATGCTCAGCAATTATAAGTTTTTGTAGAATTTCTGAAATAAATTGCTCTATTTCAGAATATATTCACTTACGTAAAAATCGAATGCAATCCACTTCAAAACTGATAGCAATACTTAGTCATATCGAAATACTATAGCTTCCTGTTAACTAACATTCGAAGCGCTTTAAGTAAACTTGAGATTAGCAAGCTTAATATGGTTCCTGTATTTAGTAAATATTCTAAGTGAAATGTACTGAATTACTTACAGTTAAAGTAATCGTGTGAAGACTGTGATGCCAAGATTAAAATGGATTTTCTCAATACAGCTTCTATTTTTTGATCAGCCAAACTTTTCATATATAATATGGTAATCATACTGATTATCCTATTATATCACTTCACAATTTAATATTTTGTAAATAAAAAGGAGATGAGAAAAACTGAAATGAGAGAAAAAGAAAAATCTCATTTTTACTTCCTGGCAAAAATTTCTGATACATCAATATTAACAATATAAATTTAAAATACAAATAAAAAATTTTATTTTCAATTTATAGAGGTACCATTTGCGTTTTGAAACAAATTGCAAATATTTAGTTATCTTATGCACATTTGTTATAAGCACAGTATAACAAAAATCTCAAAAGGAAAAATTCAAATAAATTAGACGTTTGAAATTGTAGAAATTACTGTATCAAAACCATCTACTATTATCTTGGTGACAATCAAATGTAATATATGTTACCTTTTAATTATTAGTATGAATCCGGTGAATAACCCATTGCCGCAATATCTTATTGTTTTTCAAATTTTTCGGGAACGAAAAATACGTGACGTAAAGTAAAAAAAAAGAAAAAAAAACATTTGTATTTACGAATAAGATATATTGATAAATAAAATCATACACACACACACAACACACACACACACACACACACACACACACACACACACAACACACACACACACACACAGAAAAGGAATTTCGTCAAGAAATTTACTTACTAGTATGTATGTTTTTTATATATATTTTCTAAATTGAATATCTATAATAATATTTTATTATTGTATGTACGAGACATTTCACAAACACCTTTAAAAATAGGGCGTTAGTTAATAACATTTAAATAAAAGATTAGATTTAAATAAAAGATTTACCGATTTCTGTCTTCGTCTTCTGTTTTTGATCAACAGAATTAAATAGATCCATCGGCATTTTAAGAGAAACAGCAGTTTGATTTCCGCCTGATCTTGCTGCCATTGTGTTTTCAAAAAAAAATATTCTAAAATAAAAAAAATACTGCGAACTAAACTCTCTGATTTTAATTCACACTGCGATGGACTCGTTACCGAATTTCAAAACAAACTGTTGGGAGATGAGATATTTTTGTACGGCATTTGTAGAGATGGAGGGTGAAAGTAGCTAAAATAAACAAAATTGGCTCCTGTCATAAGCTTTTCCGAGGATATTTCAAAGCACAATGAGCCTCCTTTCTACGAAACATATGAAACGACCTCTCTTTTATTTCACATCCGTCTTAAATCTATCCAGCGCGGCTGGAGTTTTCCGTATTTTGATCATACCCAGAAACGAAATCTTTTACGTGTTAATTGATTTTCGTTTTGTGTTAAGAGAAAAAATGCATGAACATATACAGTAGCTTATCGAGACAGTTGTATTATTTCGCCTTAAGCATTTTCACTATAAAAGTATTTTACTGTTTATATATATGGGAGTGGAATGTAGTTGATCTCAAGCATAGGAGACTTTTATAAATTTGCCTACTGATTTGAGTACTAAGATTATGCAAAAAATAACGAAGTATTTTGATGTCCTTTTACATTGCCCATTATTTTAGCCAAAACCTATTTTGAATTTCGAAATTATTTAATTTAAAGTAATCATTATATAATAAACTGTATATTTTTGAATGTATAACATTTCAATTTTTTAATACAACATTGAATTTACTACTCTTTGGCGCTAGCACATTTTTTCGATAATTAGAACATTACTTATATGAGATCGAAGGAAATTAATTAAGCAGCAGTAAATGACAGAAATCTTAATTCTAAAGAAGTTATTTTTCAGCGCTTATTTAAAAAGGTCAAATTTACTTGAAGCTGTACAATCCATTTTCATTACGTGTCATTAAGTAAGGATGTTAAGAGCCCTTTAAAGATTCAGAAACGTAATTGCTTCTCATTTCCTGAGATTTACACACAGGAAAAAATAACATAATCCTTTAACTGTTTTGATAAACCTAAATTTAAATTTATAAACATGAGAACATGATAGTTTAATTAAATGTTCTTTTTGAATATTTCTAATGGATTCTTTACCTAAGATAATTGTAAATATTTTTTTTATTTTCATGGTAAATGTTTCTACCCGAAAAAAAACGCTGATTTCACATTTTGCAATTGTTAAATTCATTATTAAATTCTTTAATAATATTATTTTTGGATGCTTAAATTCAATTAATTTAAATAATGAGTAAAATAAGTAAAATATAAACCTTATATAATTTTCAGCTTTTCTGCATAATATTAACTCTGGAATAATGTTAACTAGTAAAAAATGTCTAGAGAAGTTTAACTATTATTACAAATAAAACTATAGTCTATTAATGAAAAATGATAATATTCTAGCCTATAATAATTACTAGACTATTTTAAAATCAAAGCTAAAACAATTAGGTAAAGACTTACCACGTGAGTATAGGCAAAACCATTTTCCCAGGCGACAGAAAGGTGAATATCAGTAACGCATAAAATTTGTAAGTTTTGATAAAATAACATTAAATCTATATATATACATTTAAAAACTCTAAACTTTGTTTAAAAATTTATAGAAAATAAAACTACAACCCATACATATAAAATTAATTTAAAAAAATATATTATTGTTAAGTTACTTAGCATGAGGCACCATCTATCGATTAACTGTACAACTAATTACATATTTCTTATACTTAACATAGGAATATAACATTTTATAAAATTAGCAGGGTATCCATGTTCCATACAATGTTAAATAAAGCTATTAAAATTTAAATATATACTAAATTTATCACTAACTAATACGTTATTATGATAGATGTAATTGAAGTTATATTTCTATATATAGATATAGATAAATTCGAATTCTAGTAAGCCACTTTAAGAATGTTAAAATTAAAATCATCTCTTTCATCATAAATATTGCTATGTATGGATATATATATATACAATATATATACAATACTATTTATATATATACATATACATATATACCGGGTGTTCTTATTCTTAATTAAACTTGTAATTTACGAGCAGACTGTAGCAAAAACTATGCAGCAGAATTGCATGAAAATTCGGTAACGGCAGAATTAAATGATGGGAATTTCATTGAGGAAAAATATCAATACGTTTCAAAACTACCACTAGATGGCGTTGTGCTTTGTAAACAACTGGCATTTGCAAATATCGTAACCACAGTGTTTCTGTGCACCTGCGGCAACTCACAGCTTGGCCTCCCGGATCCTCCGACATGAATCTTTGACACTTTTGGCTATGAGGATACCTGAAGGCCATCATCCACTGTGATCCCATCACATATCTGACCAACCTTAGAAAAATCATAAAAAGCCATGTGCGTGACATTCTCCAGTTCATGCTGCTTTCAAGAGTCGAACATGCGATTTTATGGTGAAACCGAATATCGAGCAAGTTTCGTAAACTTGTGCAGATTATTTATATGTTCTTAATAAAGCTATGATAGTCCAACTATGGGTGATTTTTGAAACTCATTGTTTTGATTTCCTCGGTGAAATTCCCATCATTTCATTCTGCCATATCCCAATGGACATGCCATTCCGCTGTATAGTTTTTGCTACAGATTGTCCGCAAATTTCAAGTTTAATTATGGACACCTGGTATATATATCGGAAACAACATTGAATCTTCTCAAAACAGTTCTCTAAAATATAACATTCTTACCAGCAATTTGTCTTTGGAACACATTTAAAAATTTCCCTTCATTTTCCTGTTTTTCAATACAAAAAAAATGCTTCTTTCTCATCGTTCTATTTTATAAATTCTAACAGATTTCATCAGATTTTATAATTTTCCTAAGGTATGTGTTTTCATTGCTGGGAAAAAATGAAAAATATTACAAAAATGAAAATCTTTTTTATTTTCCGCTGACTTATTAAGGTAACAGTGGGACTATAATATATTACAAAATACATCAGAATTTGCACACAAAAAAAAACAAGTTTGTACAATTGCATGTCATTGCAATAAGAATATTTAAATGGTGTATAAGAAATGAATCATCAAAAATCGATACAGTTTTTAAAAATAAGAAACTTTAACACATTAATTTAAATTGTCCTCAATCGCATTTAAACAGAAGACTGTCAAATGAAGAAACACTAAACAATACTTTTAAAACACACTTTATATGTTATTTTCCCACAAGTATCTTTGCTCTTAACTTTGCAACAGCTAAATTTATTCATAAAATTTCCTTTATATAAATGCATATAAATTATAAAAATTATTACAAAAAAACAGAAGTTTTTTTTTTTAAAAGTCAAGATATTTTTAAAAAATACATTTTGTTTACATAGACAAACACGTTAAAAATTGTTCCGTTGCACTATTTCATGTTTTGCTTTTGCATCTGCTCAACCACTTTATAAAAGAATTCATGTGTTAACATTATTAATCTACTGCCGAGCTTAATGCACAAATCGCAAACCTATCTCATTTCACTAAGCCCGTGGCATTAACATTGGTACAACTAACAGAACATCTACGTCTACGAAGCCTGTAACATTTATCTAAAATTATGATTTAGTCGACCGCAGAAATGGCTGTCGCATAATTTGTCTCCACGTTCATTTTATCGCTCCGCAGCCCTACGATAAACTACACAATTAGTTTTATTTATATAAAAATAATATTCAGCATATTTGCAATTATTCAGTAAAAATATACAAACCCAAAAGTCAAACTGCGTGTTGTAATTAATCAGTTATGAAATAATACTTTAGAGATATTTTAATGTATAAATAAAGCCAATTAGATTTTTTAAACATTATATTATTAAATAGCTTATTAGAAATGTTGATGCACACATTAGCAATATTTTGCTCACAAATAGTCTTCTAAAAAGCTTGTTTAAATTTGATATGGTTCATAATAGGCAACTAATTTATCATAGGCAGTTAATAAGTAAATTAAATGTAAATAAATGTGAAGCAATTTGCTGATATACATATACTGTTAAGGAACAAACACACTTTCTTGGATTTTTTCATAATTACTAAACTCAATTGATTCCAGCCTAAAGGAGTCCATAACAAAACAGTTACATAGCATCCAACATTTACCACACTCTAGAATGATCACTTCTCGGCTTTAACTGAAAGGTCCAATAACGGGATGAAAACTTCAGAACTTGTAAATAAGCTTTCCACTGAGCAATTGCAGCTTTCCAGACTATTGAGGTGCTAAAAATAGACTCGGTGGAGAAGTACAATATCTTTTCTAAAGACTATATAAACAACAATGTAAACTAACTGTACTGCACTGTAAACTGCTTCAGAGCAGTATTATTGTCAGTGGGGATCATAATCCCCATTAAGCCCTCCAAAAGTGCCATCTTGCATTTTCCGGAAGGAATACTTTTGGTTTTGTTACCATCTGTTTCCAAATATTCTTAAGTATTTCCATGCCAAATTTAGCTTCAATCGGTTCAGCAGTTTTTCGAAAATTTCTGAAATTTACGTATATATACACATTGCTGGCCACATAAAATGCAACGCCAAGAAGAACCTGAGATATCAATGTGAAATTTATTTGCCAGATAACATATTGTTTCCTGGCAAATCAACAAATAACAACTAACAGCAAACAATTAAAATTACAGCCTATTGTGAAGTGTGGATGAGTACTGAATCAGTAGTAAGTGTACCCGCCATTGTTGGCTCCAATCTTTGTCACACGCCTCGGCATAGAATCAAAGAGGCTTTGGATGTAACCCTGGGGTACAGCAGTAAATGTGGCTTCCACATATTGCCAAAGTTGATCTTGGTGTAGCAGCGGAGGTGCATCATGGGCCAATTGTGCCAGCATGGACCACACAATTTTGATTGGCGTTAGATCGGGAGAACAAGCAGGCCAAGTAAGCATGTCAATCTGATGGGTAAATAAGAACTTTTGAATATTGACTGCACAGTGTGATTACGCATCATCCTGTTAGAATATGACTAATGACAAGCGCTAAATATATTGGAGGACCACCACCTCAGAGATGTAGCGCTGGCAGTTCAGTGTACCGGCAATGGCGTACTAGAAGGGTGTGGCAATGAAATCCAATACCATCCCAAACCATGATACCGGGTGCAAGACTAGTTTTGGCGGCCAAACGCTTGTGGTTTTCCTGTCAAGGGTAGACGATAAAATGGACGACTTGTGGACATTCCACTCTGCTTCAAATCGCGTCAAATGGTACAAAGGGACATCGAATGAGGCGTAACAGACTGAATCTTTTGTGCTATGATTCGTGATGTAGTTGTGCGATCTATCGCTAACATTGGCATAATACGCCTGTAATCACTACCAGTGATGCAACGAGGTGGGTACGATCAGCCTCGATCTTTCGTTTCCCCCTGCATATAACAGATACGCATCACAGTTGCTTGGTATCGTTCGACATGGTGACTGATTTCTCTGACGGATAATACGCAATCCCTATAGGATACTATTTTTCCTTGGTTGAATTCAGAAATTTATTAAATAAAAGGATGCCTTCAACGAGGCATATATAATAAGCTTACGCAAAAAAGCGTAAAAACTAACAATTGCCGTGCTTCAAATCGCCAATCTGTTCTCCCTTATATAGCGCTTGTGAGTGACGCTGCGTTCGCTCGTGATGTGCGTCTGCCCTATAATGCTGATGATTTTCATATTTCATCACCGCCAATGCATGGTGTAAATTTCTCATCGTCTGCATGCTTCCTTCAGGATGCTGCATTTTGTGTGGCCGACAGTATATATACAGACGAATCGCGATAATTCGAGTTTCAAGATAACAATGAAGAACTTTGAATTTTAAAGATGTAGGAAAAACTTCGAAAATGCGTAGTAGAGAACATTATCTAACATATTTAAATTTGAAACATTTGAATAAAGCAACAAATGTGCTAAGTATAAAATTATTTTAAATTTTTAAAAATTAAAAATTTAGAATTTAACATTAACACATAATGTACTTAAAGTTTTATACTCATGTGCGGGGTGTACTTTATAGTATTGACGTTGGGTAGGCTCTCTTCTCCCTTAATCAGTCCTCCAAAACATTCTCGAATCGTTTTTTTATCACTCTCCAATACTGCATCTCTCGTTTCACTTTCCACTCTTTCTTTCTTAACCCCACCAACAGGACTCTTTCACGTCACTCCAGGTATATTCTATTCCTAAAATCATTTCGCAACAGGTTCCCTCAGACACTGTACACAACACCATTGGTTCTTCAAGACAGGGTCTACTCCAGTTCATGCCCTATTTGCTGACACACGTTATAAGTGACTCAAACGAACCATAAATCGTCATGTCAGTCCGACGCAAAATACAGTCCTTCACAATGGTGAGCAATCCTTTCTGAACACATATGTAGCAAAGCCACTCGCCAAATGAAATACTATAGGTACGGTAGACAACAGGTGTGACTGGTCTATTGTCCATATGAAGAAGAAAAACGGTAAAAGTGTCTTTTCGCTTGAGGAACCGGGAAACATAAAGATATGTAGCAAATAGATGGTGATCAAAGGAGCTACGTTACAAGGGGGACACGCAGAGCACACACAAAACATGTTTACAACACAAAATATGTAAGCTCCTGCCTGTTTGCTACAGGATCATATGATAGAGAGTGTCCGATATTTCAAGAGTTTTAAAAGATAACTCTGAATTACCACGTGCTATTGTCTAGCCAGCCACATTTTTTACTTCGAAATACTGAGCGTACCCAAACGTATTGTTTTGATTCGAAATATCAAAAGTTTTTCTAGGGTCTGAGCATATATTTTGAATCAGCGTTAAGTTCGTATTATCGAAGGTTTGAATTAGCAAGAGTTAACTGGATATATATTGGGAGTTACCCAACCGCTTTGATGAATATTTCATAAATTTGTATAATTGTATATTGTATTTAAGCTACTCATTTCTAAACTCTAGCGTTAAACGTACGATCATTATATCCAAAAATAGTCTTATTGCCCATGCTTCTGGATTTGGGAAAAAGAGAAAGAAATAGTTGTTGAGTTTGTAAAGCAGAAATTTTTATCAATAACTCACCCCCACCCCCTTCTTGGAAGTCAATTTCCGAAAAATCTTAGTGTATCTCT
Organism: Trichonephila clavata; assembly: GCA_019973975.1. Taxonomy (NCBI): domain Eukaryota; kingdom Metazoa; phylum Arthropoda; class Arachnida; order Araneae; family Nephilidae; genus Trichonephila; species Trichonephila clavata. The sequence continues at coordinate 5,030 of BMAO01014452.1, read as the reverse complement.
ACTTAAGAAAAGAAATGTGTTCTCCAAATTTAAAATCTGCATGTTTAATAGTTCAATAGCAATTTTTTTTATGTAGAACGTCTCTACAACCATCTTCCTCCTCCCCGGGAGTCGATTTCTGAAAGCCCGAACTTTGGGTACTTCTACTGGACAAAAAAGACATCCATACCAAATTTTAGGTCTTTAAATCTAATACTTCGAAAACGGGAATCAGTTTTTACAACGCTGATGCAGTCCCTATTAGGATTCAATTTTCACAAAACTTGTTCTAAGAGGATCTCTATTAAACAAAAGAAGAATACTTTACAAATTTAAATTCTACATGTCCTCACACGCACAATAGAGTTCTAGAGATTTTTTAAGGAGTGAGGGAATATGTGAGTCGTTTTCTTCTTCTATCTATTTATCTATCTATGTAACATCTTCATACTAACCTAGAATTCTAATTATACATATTTTTATCTAAATTATAATCATGAATACCTTATTCCAAAACACATCTTATTTCATTTCATATTAGAAAGGTTAGACCTATATTTTGACAGATTTTTTCAACTATTTCTCGTTAAAAGGAACACACCTTGAATTTTTGAAAGATTCATAGACTTTTCTTAGTAATAGAATATATTAATAGCGTGCACGTGCCTAATTGAGCGGTTGAAAATTCCCCCTAAAATACTTGTGTAATTTCTAAGAATAACTAACCTTTACTTGAACACTTGATTATGGGTTCCCCTTATATTGTTCTTACCTTTATGCAGAAAAAGAATAATTCCCTTGGTGCTTGGCGCTTGTGCAGACAGCATGCTGAATTCTGTGATGCTGAGGCAATTTATCTCATTTCCCTTTATTAAACGGATGACGATGTTTTTGCTTCTTGGAGGATATTATTGATAAACTGCATTATTAAAGTATCGTAAATAGTTTCAATCATAGTTAGATAGGGGGATTGCCGTGATTATGCAAGCCATTAATTACTCTTGAGATTTAAACAATCAACAGCATTGTCTGCTCGATGACATACTGTGAAGTCATCCATGAGAAGAAATTTGTCACAAGCAGCTGCGAATATGAGGTCATAGAATTTTAATAAAGTATTGCTGAAGGTCGTAAAACATAAAGAAATTACAATGATGGGTTTTAAATAATAATTTTCATGATATACAAAATAAAATACATTTAACACAAAATACTTAAAGGTGAAATATCGGTTAACACGAAATAATACAACGGTCCCGACAAACTACAATGTATTTTCACGCATTTTTATCTCTTAATAAGAGACGAAAATCGCTTAACAGGATAAGATGGAGAAGAAGGATATTGTACCTGAGTCGACACTTAATGAAATGTTTCAGAAAGTTTCTGTTTTTTTTATGTATCCTACTGTATCATGAAAAGGATTTGGTGCAGTAGATTATGAAAATGTGTGTGCAGCCCCAATTATATCAAGGACATTTTGGAGTTTTCTCAAAGCTCAAACAATATTATCGATGCAGATTCCGAGGATAAAAACGAAAGGAATAATGCAGCTCCTCTTCCCACGTCATCCAGAGCATCATGAAAAGTATGCGCAGTTACTTAGACGCACATACCGATGGTAAAATGAATAACAAAATGGACGACACCAAACAATTTTTTAACAATTTCATGTAAAAAAAAAGACAATTCAAAGAAAAATATCAAGTTATTTTCCAAAATAAATGCTTCGTTTTTCAAAAAACTTAAAAATTTTATATTGAGTTTAATTAATTTCTTGTGGATGTTTTCGTTTCATTGATTTTTAATAAATACATGCATTTATACATATCTATATAAATGAAATGCACTGTAATAAACTTAATTCCGTTTAATAAATGTTTTTTTGCGATATCCCTTAGCACAAAATTCTTTTAACACGAAAAAATATTTCAGTTTTCGCAGTTTCGTCTTAAAAAGTTTTCACTGTATATGTAATAAAACATACTTAGAAAACTGCACATAGAAAACATAGAAAAAAATTATGTTGTTCACATTAGATACGAAAGGAAACGCATCCATTTATAAGAAATTTAGTCATGTTTGGAAATAAAAATACTTGAGCAAAAAGAACACCAAGTTAACGAAACTTGTTTCAGAGGTTCTTAACACCATACAAAGAAATCAAAAATGGAAGGTTCCTTTCTGTCTCGTACTCAACTGAATGGTTTTGAATGCTGCATACTACTTGTAGTCACTTAGCAGCTTAAAAACCAGAGTTATCCAGCTTCTATAATATTGCACTAACTCGTTTTCTAATTCTTCTCATTTCAAAATGAATAAAAAGAAGTATTTTACGAATACCAAGCATGTCATCTCAAAACCCATACCAACTTTTGTTATACATAGTTTGACATAAATCAAATTTTATGCGTGTACGTAATTTTTTTGTAGTAGAAGTAGCATTTTAAATCACTTTCTAAATTTTTTTTCCTTAAAAAATTAAATGGCTAGCATTTTTTACAAAATTTTGAGCACAAAATCTCTTTTACATAGTGTGCACACATAAGAGGCAGCCAAATAAATTTGAAAATACTAAAATTAAAAATGTTTGCTTAAATCGTTCCATGTCCCCTTTACATTACTTTTAAAATAAAGGATATTTATATTGTTAGAAATATACTTTCAATGTAATGTTTTAAGTTTTCATTCAGCCTTTGATTAAATTTGAATTTTGTAATTGTTCTTGAGTTTCGGCATAAGTGATCGTTTATTATTTTTTTTAAAAATAATTTGCATCAAATAGATAAAAGTACTTTCTTAGGTATATTTAAAGGTTAGAATATACCTAAATGCAATTCATCTATTTTTGAAGATAAAGAATGTGTTTTTTTTTGCTTTGACAGTAAAACAGTTTTCGGAGAAAATTGAATTGAATATGAATTCAACGGTCTTCATTTAACACAAACATTTTGAATGGCATATACATTGAAAAAAAATATTAGAATACAGAGAAACTTCTTCAAAAATAAAATTTTCATAAATAAATATTCCTTTTATAAGTTGAGTGTAGCATTTTTTTTTACGAAACATACTGTTTTTTGCCCTTAGAATTGTAAATGAAGTATTTGTATTAAATAAGAATAAATAATTCATTCATTTAAATTTTTTCTCAGGAGGAATTTTTGAAAAAAAATTGCTGTATATTATATCTTTTTGTCTTCCAAGAGCTCAATTTGTTAAAACCGATGTATTTTGCCCACCCACCACCAAATTTTTCCTTTATATATGCTCTAAACTATTACAAATTTCAGAAGTATGTTCTGAAGAAAATTTGAAGAAAAATTCAATTTTGTTTCAAGGCCTATGAGATGAAAGGTATATGCGTTATACTTGGGGTAAGGGTATATGAAAGGTTAAAAAGTTACATTTATGTTTTAATTTTTTCATCTAAGTATAATAAAAATTCAAAAAATATTCCTTTGTTTAAATTTATTTAAAAATTTTAATTAATTTAAAATACATTTTAAATACTGTTTTCTTACTGAGTAATCTGAATTTTTGTCTGTATTTTCAAAGGAAATGAAAACACTATTAGGTATTAAGTAATAATTACTCTATATTCACTATTTTTATGTATCATTACTCTTATAATATAAATAAGGAAAAAATTGAGCCGTAAATTTGAGTCATGTAGCTCCAGTAAAATTCTAAATACATTGCTTCATTGTTAAGCAGATCACGTAAATTACAAAGGGTAATTTCAAATATTTACAGCATGAATTTCGAAAGTTTTTCTTTCATATTACTAATGCAACTCCCCTCCGTGTGTGAGTTTTTTATTTGCATGCTGCTGATTCCAAAAGAAATTTCAGACTTTTCATTTTTTGGAATTTTTTTCTTAAGATAAAAAACTAAAGAAAATGAACATAGTACTTCAAATCAGTATATGTTTGCTTAAATTTGCAAAGTTTAGCATTAATTTAACTTTTAAATTGCACTGATAAAATTGTTTAGCCCTTTTCAACTGTATTTCTTTAAACTTCTACAAGGATATATTTTTAGTATTGATATCGATATAACTTTTAAAAACTCAAAAAGAAAACTTAATTGTGAGGAAAATGATACATGGAAATATTCTTCACAGAGAACTCATGCACTAAAAATTATTAATAGAGTTAATCACATTCTGCTTTACGTTCTTGTACTAAGTTACAAATAAAGATGCATATTTGTGCTTAAGATACTGCTGTAGGTGTTCGAGTGTAATCAGAATATATTTGTTAAGAAAACATACGAAATTCATCAAGCATAAGATAACAGATTTATTATGATACTTGGCCTTAAGACATTTTTTTTATCTATCAATCTAACAGTCAATTACATATAAATCAGTGTAAATTAGTCCACAGTACTTTTAGCTATAGGATAGTTTCTCTTGCTTTCAACACACGTATCTTTTGACCTTTCCTCTTCCACATGCCACTCTTTTGATCATATTCAATCAAATGTCAAAATGTAGAAATTTGGTTTGGTTGCTAAAAATGTAGAAATTTTTCATATTATAGGATTTTTAAGAAGGGTGTTTAAAAAATAAACTGTGTGAAGAGTGTTAAAACAGAATCTTCACAGCAAAACCACTAAAATGCTGACTTTGAAATCCTATTGTTGTATGGTGGTTTTGAAATCAGAAATAGCAAGACGATTAATGTATTTGTGATGAATATATGTTCTTAAGAAGTTAAAAGGATAGTCATGATCTAAGCAGCACTGGAAGAATTTCTTGATATTATTAAATTTATCTATTTTGTTGGTAGTTAAGTTATCATTCCTAAGTAAAAAATTCAAAACTATATTTCTGTAAATTGATAGATGCAAATTGCTGTTCCATACAGGAATTTTAATTACATGGAAACTAAAAGAATCTCTTTTGTCATAAATGTTACAGACTACTCTATTGTCAATGAGATGCAAGTCTAAATCTAGGAATTCAACCATATTAGAGTTAAAAATTAGTTTTAAGAAGGTGAGATTGTCAGGGTAGAACATAATATTTGGTTTGAATTCACTAT